>OU452224.1:18331139-18613639 GCA_911728455.2 Marthasterias glacialis
CAGGCATGAAAAGCTGCGTTTCCTTGCTGGAAATTAAGTGATAACACGACTATCAGAGTTTTCCGGCCTTTGTTTTTACCTTGGTAATTTAACAGTAACACAACATTGCACTATAATTCATGCACATATTGTTACATACTTATTGAATGTTGACACTGGTTTGGTCGTAAAAATGCTTTTGCTTGATATTTGCTCTGAAACATAATTGAATTACCTTTTTTTAAGATTAGAGTATTTTTGTGCTGTACCTTTGGGCTGATATTTGTTAATATTGTGTTCCTTCGCTATACGCTCATACGCTTGAAAAGCAGTTTCAATCCATTGGACTACTTCTAAATCACACTTGCCCAAAACACAGTTTGTTTTGTTAGGTTTATTTATAAAACATAGGATGTGTGCCGGTGCTATACATGTACCGTATTATGTTATTTGAATAGGACCACGCCTCAGTGCGCTTATTTTAAAATAACGCACCTCATCACGTGATATAACGGCGGGAACGAGGTTCGTTTTGTCATACGTTATATTATATCCAAACGAATAAAACCAGATTCCAGTTTCGTATGGAAAATAAAACAAACTTTATATGCTAGATGGTTGGATGGGGGGGGGGCACCTCTCTTTTGTGAATGTAATATACATTCTGGTGTTGTTTGAATGATACCGAGTTAAGGAAATTTTGCCGCAAGAGCGTGTCCACTGTGTTCTTGGCGGAGTGACAGAAAACAAATCCTTGTATTTGTGTAAAGTCATATCTTCCCAGTTGGGAAACTACACGACCCATCGGTTCAAATTCATCATTCGTAGAGCGCTTTATCGAGTGTGACCGCCCCCACAAAAAACAACATTTCCATCAGAATTGTTCAATAGAGGGCGCTATGATAACAGTTTTATAGAGCATGTTTAGTCGTGTGCCCGGTAAAAGGGCGTAAGGCCTTACGCTCTTTTGCCATAAAGTAGTTCGTCCCACTAACGAAAGAACGTAAGCAACAAAATGGCTCCCAACGTGAAAGATGTCGTTTCCCCACTCCCCATGCAGAAGTGAACCTTTCTAGAAAGGCTTTTGCATGGCAACAAATTTACCAAACTTTCCCGCTCATAATTCTTGAAACACAAATTTTAACATGAATTGCTTACGTCCTTTTACCGGGAACTTTCCCTTACGTCCTTTTGCCGGCACATGACGGTTTTACCATCGTGTATTTATTACACCCATATCTTTCAATGCATCGATGCAACACAATATAACATCCAAAATCTACCAGGAAAAAGCCGTCCACATCCAGTCAGATATTGACACTGATCTCTATCACTGACTGGATAGCAGGTCGGGCCTCTGCATGTGCGCAAGACCGTCAAGTCGTCACACACAAACAAGCGGCGGCCATTTTGATACTCACAAAAACATTTTTAATACACACAATGTGTATACAAAGTCTGACGTAATTTTGTGACTTAAGAAAGGGTTTTTCACCAACAATTTCTTCTTTATTCCGAAAGCTTTTTTAATGCCTAAGATAAAAAAAGAATCATACGTCATGCAGTTTGTATAAGAAAAATACACCGTACTATTGAATTAAGATTTCTTGCATGGGCACACAATCTAGTTGAAAACTGTCACAAAATATAAGGAGTCTGGATGGTTGCACAGACCTGATGCTCATCGAAACGTCAGTGAAGTCACACTTTCAGTGTTTCATTTTCATGGAGACAAGCCCCGTTTGACAGAACAAACACTTCCTCTTTTCGCACCAACAGGAAACAGCAATCGGGTGATATAGACATGATCGCTCACTGGCCCCCTGCGGTTTGCCATTTCCATTTGCAAACTCTGTATTACATTAAGAGGACCCGGGGTCCATGGAAATGATCACAGTGAATTACTATTTGTAAATAGTACTAGTTGTAAATTATTTGATTGCCAAAGGTAAATCTGTACTGAATTCGCAATGATGTAGAGTAAAACAAAATATCAGACCATAAACTTATTAGTTGAAGTGATTGATCATTAAACCAATCAGTAACAGTTTGAATCACCTCCTCCCCCCCAAAAAAAAAAAAAAAATTAAACAATGATAATAATGGGATTTGTAATGCAAGACGTTCATAATATATGACTTTCATAATGCAGTCCCCTTTTCAATAGTTAACATCCATTTTTTCCCTTCTCTTTAAAAAAAAAAAAAAAAGGAAAACAATTGTTTCCCACACCAGTCAACGTCACATTATTTTAGTAAACAAAGTTCCTTTTAGCCTCAATATTGACGTACAGGATTGTAATTATTTGAAGAAGAAAAACAATAGATATGTTTCAATGTGAGTATTCATACTATTGAATTTGAACAGTAAGCATTCCTCAAGATAATTTTTCCCGTCCGAACGATTGTCAAAGTCCAAAAATAAAAGAACAAATAAACAAAAGGAAAAAGGGAAATTAAAAACAACTGAAGATCACACGATTTCCCGTTGCTTCTTTCTTTTGCCACAACCCCATTTTTGCCACAGTCCCATACATGGGTAAAACGCTGAAAAAAATCCTGACGTTTTCACTAAATCGTGACACCTTCAATCCGATGAAAAATGTCACCGGTATGGTGTGTTTATTGAGAACTATAGACTATGCTTATAATTTCCATGTTCCGCAAAACAATGAGTAACTTACTTCCCGGTTAGATCTCTCACTTTTTCCCCGGGGCTCCCGCAAGAGGGCACCCATGACTTCTGTGAAAGTACAAGGACAGCGAAACAAACTTGCAAATGGGCGAATCCAGCTAAACACTTCTTTACTTTCCGATCGGATATAATGAAATTAAAAACTACACTGAACAAAAAATGAAACGAGGAAATAGAGTGTTAGTCTATCTGGGCTGAAGAAACACTATTGAGTTCTCTGAAAGGCTTTTGAACCTCGAAAATGTAGCAGACAGAATGTCAACAAGCAAAGCGTCTGCCATACTTTCCTTTGATTTTCATTATCACTTTGCGAGAACTTTTCACAATCACGGCCCTCTGTTAAAACTCTCGGGAACGAGGTTGCTCCATAACTGATGATAGCTGGTCATACCAAGACATCCTTGTAACTATAGAGCAAACACCAGGTACCACAACCCACACTGCAAACACTGTTAGAAAAAGCTTTATTAGTAGACATCAACGTCCCTAGCAACACGACAATGCATTTCAGCATACCCAGTTCAACGTGTACAACGAAGTCTACCACTATCTGCGTTGCTGATTGAAACCGCCCCAATGTGGTAAAGTCACTTTCGAGAAACAATTCCAATGCGTTTCCCTTATTGTGAAATAACGTGTTTTGGTTTGTAATGTAGTCGTCACAAAAGAACATTTCAAGTTTCTGTGTGTGTGATTGTATTCAATATCTTAGTCTTGTTATGACTCTTCAGGAATGCTGTGTCTTTTCGTTGTTAGATAACGACCGCCTTCATAACTGAGGATTTCCTTTACAATTTGACCTTGTCCCTTTGTTATTCACAGGACACTGGGCAGGAAATACCTCACAAAATCTGGCCTTCCACAACCGCTTATGTCAGTTGAGACCGGAAACGAAGACCAGATAATTGATAATTATCCATTCACATTATAACCAGCTCAACAGTCAGTCGATGAGGTGCTTTCTGTTATGATATTTACAGACAGGACGAGTATCATTTTCGAGTGGACTTTTGTAGACTTAACACCAAAATAAAAGATGGCGAGACCATCGTCGTGTTGGAATGCTCTTATCGTTGCCGTCGCGGTCTTTCTGCCGTTTTCAACGGCAGTTGATTTTGTCGATTTACCCGGCAATGTGGCCGTTAGTGTCGGTGACACTGCCCTTCTGCAATGCTCGGTGGATCTTAACAGCGTCCGAGGACCCATGACAATGTATTGGTACAAGGCATCGAGAAGCGGCAATATCTACGTTACGATCGGCCAGTCCGTTCAGGCGAAAGGGTTCGGTGCAGAGAGGTACTCACTGGATACCAGGATCGCCCGTGGGGTCTACAGATATAACCTAAGGATCACCAACGCGGAAATCGCTGATTCTGGTCAGTACCAGTGTATGGCTGTCGACAATAGTGGGACTAGTAGATCGCCCCCTGGCAGCCTCAGTGTGGTGCAGGAGGCCAATAATGAACCATTGCGTTGTAGTTTCTACCCCGAGGCCCCGACTCTCGGGCAGACCGTCACCTTCTCTTGCATTGCACCCAGGGGCCTCTCCCCAGACATGCTGACGTGGTGGATGAACGGCAGGACTCAGATCCAGCCAGAAGCCCACCTGGCCAATGAGCACGGCATCTCGTTTGTCAAGACCCTCGCAGCAGCGGACAACTTTGCCGAGTTCACTTGCCTGGTTGGGTCGTCATTTTCCACACGGAACAGCATGAACTGCAGCGTGACACCTCTTGCTGTGCCCATCAGGGCTGAGGTCACCCCGAGCGTCCAGAACGCGGTCATTTCGGGCAATGCGACGTTCCAGTGCCGTGGAACGGCCATCCCACCTGTTGACAGGTATCGATGGCTGTTTGGATCAGGTGAAAGTACTATCAAGATATCAGAGAGAAAGGGGAGGTTTTTCGTGGTGAATAACGGGGACTCGTCTTCCTTAACCATCACGAGTCTCACTGCGGAGGACAACAACAAGATGGTGCGCTGCGTCGTCTTGAACTCAATAACGAAGACGTTTGGCTTGGCGGAACTACATGTATCGACGACACGGATGGATATCACGAGTCAACAGACAACACCCGCTTCAGCCCAGACGGGTGAAGTCTCTTTGCTGAGTACCACGATCGCCATGACATTTCAAGAAAGAACAGCCGAGACAACGCCGTTCTTAAAAACGGACAGGAAATCCACCAAATCTGAGGTAATAGATACCACACAAAATCACGCGACCAAGGAAAATGGTACCGGCTCTGTTATTAATGTGTACAATTGCGTGAAGAACTGCGGGGAAAAAATCTCTCCGCAGCAGAGGCCATCAGACAACGAGGGTGGATCTGGGAACGGTGCGATCGCCGCAGTGCTCAGCCTCCTGGCAATCTGCGCTCTGGTCACCGGGGCGATCGTCTTCATAGTCTACAAGAAGAAAGGAGGACCCAAAGCCGGCCGGGTGCTGAAAAGAAAATTGCAGAAAAACAAAGCCATCGAGCGTTTAAGATCGATGAGGCTGTCCACTGTGAGCAGTTCAAACCAGGAGCTGGTTAATACTCGTGACTCAGTTCGGCGCAAAACCATCGAGGTGATCGTTAACCCACCCCCTCCAGAGTGGCAGTTCCGGGTACACGACGTGACCGTCGAACAAGCGACCGGGGACAACCCGTCACCAGCCATGACATCGGACGCCAACGACGGGAGAAAAGATGGCGGCGAGGTGGACGCGTTATACGCGAAGGCAGATCCGATGAAGAAGAAAAAGAAGAAGCACCATGGCAGACCACATGCCGATGGCGTCAACGCTCATCTGCCGGTGGAGAGTCCGCCCTCTGCCGTCGCTGGACACTATCTCTCGGTGGATACCGACGATCCCGACTGGGATGGTTTGTCCGATGCTTCCACGTGGGACATGAGCAGCGTGGACTCGGGCTGCGAGGAGACGGGTGACATACACGAAGATGGAGATGTTACATACGCCGAACTTGACCTAGCTACGGCCAGCGAAGTGGGCAAAACACGTCCATCGCAGACTGAAACGGTCGATTATGCAAACATCACAATATCTGATTAGGTTACATGTCCTTCGCATTTGTGAAAAGGTAGTTCCGTTGCAATGACCGACAAAATTGGGGTACAGTATGGATAAAAGGGGTAGAGCGCTTCATTATATATATATTTTAGTTTTAACATTAAGTGTCATGAAGCTGCTTTCCGCGGCATTGTGATTTTTAAAGTCACCATTATCTGCGTTAGTTGTGTAAAATAAAACAGTTTTTTCTAATAGCATGAAAGACACGCACACAAACCCATTTTCTAAAACCTGTGAAAACAATATGCTGTCGTTAGCATTGATGTTTCGCTTTAATACGACAAACAGCACCATGAAACAGGGATAAATGAAAGGGAGAGTATACCTTTGTTAGTTGGAACCGTAGGTTTGTTTCAATCCTATATAATTGTACATGAATACCATACAACTAACCGCTGAAAATTTTGTTTCGAAAGATAATCAGCGTTCTTGAGATATCGATGAAAATCTGGAGCGGTTATTTTCCACGCAGAAGGATCCGAAAACGCTGAGACTGCATGTTTTTCATTACGTGAAAGAAAGGCTTCACAACTGAAACCTTTCTCGGATTCAAATATTTTAGTAAGAAATTACCTCATTCTCAAAACCAAGTTACTTCAAATGGCTCATAGTGGTTTATACTATCAACAGCTCTCCGTTGCTCCTTACTAAGTAAGTTTTATGGTCATTATTTTTGGAGTGATTATCAAATGTATCCACTGCGTTTAAGGTGATGTATGCTGTTAATCGTTCATCGAACAATGGAACAGTGCAACTAAATATGTTTGAACGAAAGAAATATCATTATTATACGCTTCAAAAAATCTTATTCAATCATCGAGATGATTTGACATACCGTTTAATTCATGAACAAAAAAATGTAAAAAAAAAAACACGCAGTTGTCATTTAAAAGCGATTTTTATTAGCACTCGTTTACTGAAAGAGTGCCAAGAAAATGGACTGAGTGTTAAATGCAATGATTACCGTTAACTTTTAATTCATTAGAAAAAAAATGATACAATGCCACTTCAAGACGTTTAAATGATTAATGTAAGCTTCAGTAAGTCTTAAAGATAAAATGTAGGATTTGTAGCTGATGCTGCAGTGTTCTTACTATATTTGTACTGAATTAGAATTTAATGGAATTGAAGAATTTTGGAGACCTTGGGATGGTAAGTGGCAGCAGACTTACCAGGTAAATTTCCACTGTTTGCGTATGGTTCCTGGTCCCAACATCGTTTTTCGTTCTGACTGTATATAGGGACCGGCAGCAGGTAACGAAAATTAGCATATACCTGGCAGATTTCTGCCAGGTATATGCTAATTAGATGTAGCATCGATTAGATTTAGCATATAGGTCCACGTAGCCCCATAATGCAATGCGGCCTTTACACAAAACAAGACGGGCACAGAATCTCAGAATGTGTGTTCTTCTAAAGTTAGCTTTAATTTTAATGTTGAAGGTTGGTTCACTATGTGAAGGGTTACGATATACACGTGTGCTAGAGTCAAACAACAACATAGCCAACGTCATCTCTAAAACTAGAAAATTATTCCTGCGCCCGCGCAATCGAGGGCCAATCAAAAGCGCCACATCGGTAGTAGCTACCAGGTCCATTATTATCCAGTCAGAAGAGAACGATGTGGGGAGCGGGAACCAGTCTATGTTTGCGCATAGCTGTGAGCACAGAGAGGTTTCGCTCGAGACCTTTTTCTAATGCTTCGTTCTCAAACAGACGCTGGAAATCATTCAGCAGACGACGCGTCAGCCATTGAGTTTGCACATGGCTGGACCCAACATGGCTGCGAAATGAACTTTTCCCGAGGTCACGCAACCTCTCTATATACGCACATTTCCGAGAACAGTAGTTTTACCTGTTCAGTCTGCTGCCACCTAACGTCCTCAAAAGTCTCCTATAGAGAGGTTGCATGACCCCGAGAAAAGTTCGTTTCGCAGCCATGTTGGGTACGGCCATGTACAAACTCAATGGCTGGCGCGTCGTCTGCTAAAAGATTGCCAGCGCCTGTTTGTGCACAACACATTAGAAAAAGGTCTCGGGTGACGTCACGTGAAACCCCTCTATTGGCGTTTGTTGCAGTGTCGATATAACTAATATTCTGCAGACCACCAAGTATAGAAGACGGAAGACATACAATACATGTTGACTCTCGTTCTCTTATACCAGAATGTTGATGACGGTGAAACTAAAGCCCGCCACCTACGGCACTTGAATTTAATCAGATTTGAGGATAAATAATTTTAAATGAATTGCATATTTTAATACAAATAGTGACTTAAGGCTACTTGAAAAAAATGCTGTAAAAGTTTAGATAGGGACCTACCTGTTACATTGTGTCAAAAATCAAATCGTGTAATTAACAGAGTGCAAAGGACTGAGGGGAAAGATTAGGTGGTAAACACAAGTTTGCAAATACATTCTATTTTTTACACAAGTTGGAAAACACCCTTCATTATATGGACATTTTTGGGCGTGTTACTATGTACTCATGTGTTCGTCATCTGCTTATATGTTTGCCAATCCTGTTGCGTAAATCCGTGGTGAAAATGTATCGTGCTTTTTTTTTTTTAATTATCTATCTACAATACCCCAATTGAAATTAATTAGTTATGACTTTTGATATGTTGTATTATAAACCCAACTTCTGTTTACACCGCTTTTACTGTACCGTATCGAAGAGAACATTATTTATAATCTCTGACAGTCCGTCTGCCTAATAGAATAATTACTAACTTTGTTCGAATCAGTCGCAATTTTGGTATCACAGTCTGAATGCACCGAGTAAGAATTCTAACACTCTTACCATATAAAATTGGAAAGGAAACGGAGTTAGAAAAAAGACAGAGGGAGAGACGGTGATAAAAAAAAAGACCGAACAAGGAAGTAACAAACAAACCAATTACAGTGCTGTTTGTCTTGCTATTAAATCAAGAAGTGTCTCTTTGGTTTTGACTGTGTTGCACAATACGTTACAATCTCGTTATTGTATTTGATTGTTTGTTTTTGTTGTAATTGTTTTTTTTTTGGTACCAGTAATTCTTTTATTTGAATGAGTACATTTATGCTGGCATGATGTTAATTGCCTTGTAAACAGTGTAACTAATTATTATTGAAATAATTATATACTAAATGATGGACTGTAACTTATATAAGTACATTGATTTTGGAAAGGAATGTCATTTCCACTTTTCAGAGCTCAATAGAGACACCATCGAACCAGCCTTTGAAAAATTTGATCATAATTATATGATCCGGTTTCAGCAAAAACAACTTTAAAAAAATAGGCTTTGTAAGGGAGTGTGTTTACGTCCATGTGGTTTTTCTTTTTCACTTGTGTCAATCAAAATAAGCAAATGCAATTTCGGGGGTCTCCGAAAGCTATTTTCTCGATGTTGCCATAATTTTTTTCAGTAAGAAATACTTCAGATTTTAGGTTGAAACTAATTATGTTTCCCAGATAATTTCTGATCCCGGACTTTGTCTTTGAAGACATTAATCAACAGCAATCAAACTGAATCCATTTTGTTCACGATGATTTCCTTTTGACAGAGTACATTAAATTAAAATCATACGGTTGGATTTGATGGGCGTCATTTCTGGAAATAAAAAAGGATGAACGTCGTTTCCTGCCTGAATACTGAGATGTCTCTTCCCGCTTGGTTGTTATGGTCTGACTTTGTTTTGCAAAACCTTGCAATAACATCAGCGATTGTCGTTATAACATCCGTTTGGTTTGCAGCTCTGGTTAGCTCTGGTTCCTACAGGAACCTGGGCTGTAATCCACACAGATAAACTATTACAAGGAAATATACTATTCATTTCAATGCGGCAAATTGTAGTAATAGATATACATGTATATTGCATTGGATAGATACACTACCTTTGCTTACCAATAATTTCATCACAGCATATCTATACGAATTTACCTAAATCCACAGTTGTCACATTTTCTACGAGAACACTTGAGAAAGTGTGTAAAACAATTTCTTTATAGACATTGCTGTCGCATCATTCTGTATACGGTTAGAACTGTTACCAGTTCTCCACAGAAATGTTTCCCGTCTGAAATAACGTCAAAGCCGAAAAACACACATTTGCATTCGAGGAAGCACTTTCAAAATCTCAGAAAGCTTTGGAGCTTCAACAAAAATGTGGCAGACAGAATGTCAACAATCAAAGTGTATGAGATACTCTACTTTGAATTGAGTAAACATTATACGCCAACCCTACCAGAACCTTTCAACATTTTGACACTCTGAAAAAAATTTATAACAATTAAAAAAAAAAAAAAAAAAACCCATTAAATTCGGGAACGAGGTTTTTTATTTGTCGACATGATGCTCCTTTGAACTGATGACACTAACGGGCGCACCCGACGAAGTAAACTTCCAAAGCATCCAGTGCAAAATGCTAAATATTCAAAAATGTTCACTGATTTTCCATCCTCTGCTCAATTTGACATTGGGTAGTCCCAGGGCCCGTCGATGTTATTCTCCTTCCAAATTAAAAACACCCCTATACACTTGGGTAAATTTCCGACCGTCTGAAGCAGCAGTCTTGAAAACTAGCCTTACACCTCTGAGCAAATAGGACTACTATTTCAGGGACTAGCTCATCCAAAACATTTCAAGTTCGGCGTCAACAGTCCCAAGTCAAAATTGTGCTGAGTTTTTACACCATACCCCTTTTATTTGACTCTCAAATCTGTCTAGTTATTTTCAGGGCTTACCACATATTCTTTGTTTTCTCCCTTTTTAGAGGGATTTACCCTAATGGGGGCTCTGGAACACTATAGGTGGCATCAGACGTACTAGGTGTTAATTTTCCAATGTTAAAGTAATGGGAGACTTTTGAGACGCTGGCGGCAGCAGACACAACGGGTCCTTTTTCGACAGTTCTGAGCATGCGCGCAGATGCTCAGTATTGTGGTTATATAGTTCTGAACATGCGTAGTACTACTGGTGGGAACAGTGAAAAGGACCGTCCAAGTCTCACATTTTGAGCAAGTTCAAACTTCAGAACTCAAATGTATTTACATGATAAGTCTGCTGCCACCAAACGTGCACTGACAGTCTCCCATGCATCCAATTCCCGTGTAAAATAACCATCATACGACAGAAAATGCTCCAGGACATTTGAAACCCGACTCCACCCCCTGTCCGTTTCGCACATTTCCTGCAATTAGCCTTTCCCGTGAAATATGCTAATTATATTCGCGCATGCGTACAGACATTATTGGTGGGCGAAAGCCATAGAGTTGTGCACTAGTCAAACGCGTGTGCGTCACGCCACCATAAGCCCCACACAAAACGGTGCAATGTTCCCTCATTTTGTTGCCCACCAGTATAGTGTTAGTTCGCACGGGTGATAAACAATTTACATAGTTCATGGGAAAGGTCTATTACCAGGGATAAGCAAAAAGGGGTTTTCGCTTCAACCGAGCCCTCAGCAAGGAGTATATATCCTGGGAGATCGTTGTTTTCAGGCAGTTTGCCTTGGTGAACATCTTCCCTGGAAATTCCCTCACAGCTTTATTTATTTGTGTTTTTTTTTTACAGCAAAGTCAACCGAGATATACGTCGGTACATTTATTTTTAGCTGGGCCGGTAAACGTGTCCAACAATGACCTTAAACTATACGCCTTTAATGTTTGAAAACCGATTAAAGCCCCGGCTCAACATTGGTAAAGAGGAAAAACATAAAATGTTCACAGATTTACAAATAGGCCTACCTTACATGGTGTAAAGGTAATGATGGTAGAAAAGTTTCCTTGGAATATTCTGCCTAAATATTGTTATAATTTTTAATCAATAAATGAAATAAGTTCCAAAGTTTGGTTTTTCTACTCTGCCTATAGGAATGCGTACAAAAATGCTGAATGCATTTTTACCGTTTTCTCGCAAATCAAACAACAAAATGAGCTGAAATTTTCACAGGTTGGTTTTACTACAAATATCTTGATTTGTGCAAAGAATGGAAGAATTTACAGTCAGTGTACTGGATCTGTTGAGCTGGGGCTTTAAGACAGATAAAATCCTGTTGCACAAACTTCCTCCATGTGGTTAATTCGCTTCCAAACTCCAATTTCTAATGCGTTTCCCTGATTGCTAAATGACATTTCCAGTGTTTTGGCTTGTTGTTAAAGTTGTCAAGACTTTCAGCAGGAAACACCTCACAAATTCTGGCCTACCACAACCTGCTACTTGGTTATCCTTTCACATAACCAACACAATATTAACCCAATGTGGTACTTGGAAGAGACAGTCTACTTTGTTATAATTCCACCAAGACTCACTTACAGACAAGTCGAGTTTTTCTTTTTCAGTGGACTTTTCTTAATAGCTTTAATACTATGGCGAGCCACGCGTTGTGTTGGAGTGCTTTTATCGTTGCCGTCGCGGTCTTTTTGCCGTTTTCGACTTCGGTTGATTTTGTTGTTTCACCCGGCAATGTGACCGTTAGTGTCGGTGACACTGCCCTTCTGCAATGCTCGGTGGATCTTAACAGCGTCCAAGGATCTTTGACAATGTATTGGTATAAACCATTGACAAACGGCAATATCTACGTTACGATCGGCCAGTCCGTTAACGTTGAAGTGTTCGATGGGGAAAGGTACTCCCTGGTTACCAGAAACGTCCATGGGCATAACATATATGACCTAAGGATCACCAACACGAAAATCGCTGATTCTGGTCAGTACCGTTGTAGGGCGTTTAACCGAGGTGAGACGAGTCTCTCACAACTTGGCAGCCTCAGTGTGGTGCAGGAGGCCAATAATGAACCATTGCATTGTAGTTTCTACCCCGAGGCCCCGACTCTCGGGCAGACCGTCACCTTCTCTTGCATTACACCCAGGGACATCTCCCCAGACATGCTGACGTGGTGGATGGACGGCAGGACTCAGATCCAGCCAGAAGCCCACCTGGCCAATGAGCACGGCATCTCGTTTAACAAGACACTGGAAGAAACGGACAACTTTGCCGAGTTCACTTGCCTGGTTGGGTCGTCATTTTCCACACGGAACAGCATGAACTGCAGTGTGACACCTCTTGCTGTGCCCATCAGAGCTGAGGTCACCCCGAGCGTCCAGAACGCGGTCATTTCGGGCAATGCGACTTTCCAGTGCCGTGGAACAGCCACCCCACCTGTTGAAAGGTACCGATGGGTGTATGGATCAGGTGATTCTACCATCAAGATATCAGAGAGAAAGGGAAGGTTTTTCGTGGTGAATAACAGGGACTCGTCTTCCTTAACCATCACGAGTCTCACTGCGGAGGACAACAACAAGATGGTGCGCTGCGTCGTCTTTAACTCAAGAACGAAGACGGTTGGCTCGGCGGAACTACATGTATCGACGACACGGATGGAGATCACGAGTCAACAGACAACACCCGCTTCATCCCAGACGGGTGAAGTCTCCTCGCTGAGTACCACGATCGCCATGACATTTCAAAGAATGACTGAGACAACGCCCTTCTTACAGACGGTCATGGAATTCACCAAATCTGAGGTACTGGATACCACACCAAATCACACGAGCACGAAAAATGGTAGCAGCTTCGTTACCAACGTACGTGATTGCATGAAGGAATGCGGGGAAAAAATCTCTCCGAAGCAGAGCCCATCGGGGAATGAGGATGGACCGGGGAACCGTGCGATCGCTGCAGTGTTCAGCCTCCTGGCAATCTGTGCTCTGCTCATCATTGGGGTGGGCGTTTACATAGTCTACAAGAGAGCTGGCCGGGCGCTCCAGAGAAAATCCAAGAAAAAAGAAACCAGTGAGCGTTCAAGATCGCCTAAGCTGTCGACTGAGAGCATTCCGAATCAAGACCTGGTTGCTGGAGACTCAGTTCGGTTTAAAACCATCGAGGTGATCGTTAACCTGCCCCGTCCAGAGTGGCAGTTCCGGGTACACGACGTGACCGTCGAACAAGCGACCCAAGTCGAAAACGCGACCCGGGACAACCCGTCACCAGCCACGACATCGGACGCTATTGGAGAAAAAATGGCGGCGAGGTGGACGTGATATATGCTAAGGCAGATCCGATGAAGAAGAAAAAGAAGAAACGGGATGGTGGCCCCCAAGCCGACGGCGTCGACGCTCAACTCCCTGTGGAGACTCTGCCCTCTGCCGTCACTGGACATGTCGCCGAGAACAACGATCCCGACTTTGACGGTTATCCGATGAGCAACGTGGACCTAGCTACGGGCAGCGAAGTGGGCAAAACACGTCCACCGCAAACTGAAACGATCGATTACGCATACATCACAATATCCGATGAAGCTATGTAATCCTCGCACTAAGTGAAAAGGTCGACCTATTATTAATGACAGTCTTTTTGCTGCAGTATGGATGAAAGAGAGAGAGAGAGAGAGTGAGAGAGAGAGAGAGAGAGAGAGAGAGAGAGAGAGAGAGAGAGAGAGAGAGAGAGAGAGAGAGAGAGAGAGAGAGAGAGAGAGAGAGAGAGAGAGAGAGAGAGAGAGAGAGAGAGAGAGAGAGAGAGAGAGAGAGAGAGAGAGAGCACCCATTGTTTTAGTTTGATGTGATTTGGGCCTCGTTTATATTGCGCTGTTTACCTGGGCATTTTGTGCTTACAGTCATCAATTTTCCGCTTACAGGGGTAGACCTATTATTTGTTTGCGAACACAGTGCTTTGTAAGATTAAGTAAACGCACATTCTTTCTAACACCGAGTTGTAGGGACTCCCTATTGTTGTTCTATCGTTCCCTTTTCTGTTGGATTACCTTGTGGGGAACAGGGTTTGACAAAGAAAAACGTTAGGGGGACCTTTGTTCCATGTCCCCATAAAGGTGTGTGGGCCTACCCACACATACACACATTCCTTTGTGGCATAAAACACTGTGTGGACATTCTTTTGTCATCGTGCAGTTTAGAACAAGACATCTTTAAAACCACCGCCATTTCTATAAGAGAGTGTTTTGAGAGCTGATTTTCAGACACCCGATCCCTTTAATATTATACTCGCTTTTGAGCTTTCAATGCTAGTGACCAGAAAATGCTTTTTGTAATGGTAAACGAGAATCTGTAATACGTGATAACACTGTGTGGACGTGTGTGAGTCCACACAGTGTTTCAGGTTCCTTTACAGTGTGGACATCTTTTGTTATCAGGTCCATACTTCATATGTAGCGCTTAAACACCCCCAATCTGTGAAACAGGCTTGCATAAAAGTGCAGAAGTACCAAAGGCGTTCGGCATAGAGCAGTGCCATCAAAATAGGCTGAATTAAGGCAATGCTACTGTTAACTTTTATTAATCATCTACCAATCCAATGATGTGTGCTTCAAAAATGAACAAAGTCGGCAAAGAGGACAAATGTAACCAAGTAGTTGTGATTTAAACAAAGGAATGCTTGGGAGACTTTTGGACGGTCCTTTTTCACAGTTCTCACCAGTAGGACGTGTGCTCAGAACTACGCGCGCAATGAGCGTGTGCGCGCATGCTCAGAACTGTCAAGAAATGGACCGTTGTGTCTGCTGCCGCCAGCGTCTCAAAAGTTTCCCATTGATTATTAGCGGGTTTCCTTAGTTCTTATGTTCTTATCATAGGAATCTTTATAGACAGCTTAAATTAAATGATAATATCTTATAAAGGGGCCTTTATTATCTTGCCGCCATCTTGTTTCTCGTCTCTACATTGAACAAATCTAAACGGAGTCACGGGAGACACGACGGGGGAATTCAGTCTCTTTAAGTGTATAAATTATGTAAAAATCATATCTTGTAAATCAATACGTTTTTGTGGAAGTCGTGAGCAAAATTGTGACAATGTGGTGAAAGGAAATTAACCGTGTTCGTGTAGACTTATGCCAATTACATTATGACATAGATTGGAAAAATGCCATCTCTAGAGGGAAACATTTTGGCGTGTGCTTTACGTGCACATGCGTTTTACCATCTGCCTTTGCTGCGTTTACCATCTGTCTCTACGTGTTTGCCAATCCAGTTGCATAGGTCCGTGTTGATCAATAACATGTTTACGGTTTGCTTAATTGTATTTACAGAATAAACTGTGTACGCAATCACATTAGCCTTATATCTTTTTTTACAGTTTATTTCGTTACATAAGAAATTCAATTTTGAGGAGTCGTCTGTCGCTTCAATTTTAAGAAGCCAGGAATACTTTTTTTCTATACTCTTTGGGGAAGTACATCGATAATTAAAGACAAGAGAATCAGTGCAGAAGAAAATAACAACGTGTATTTAAAAGCAATTAATATGCTTGGACCTACTAATTAAGATTTAAGTGGTTATGAACTGAAGAGAGGAGCAGCGGCGTAGCCACGGGGGTCGGGGGGGGGGGGGAGGGGAACGTGGCCCCCCACAAATTATCATGGCCCTCCCAGGTGCCCCCATGAAAAAAACTAGATACATATAATTCATTTAAAAACATCGACCCTGCCCCCCGCTACCGAAAAGCAATGTCTCCCCCTGTGCCCCCTATTGAAAAAAATCCTGGCTACGCCGCTGGAGAGGAGTGAGGACATAAAAGTCTGTTGGATGGGGGCAAGTCGAGGCTTGTAGAAATCGGCCCGTACGAACAGGCAAGAAACAGACAGCGACAAAACGCGGATCATATACAGACACGACGGGAGTAGAAATAACTTCGTTCTCATCCTTGCTTTTGTTTTTATAAAAACAACTTCTATTTGCTCTCACCACGTGGACAGTCTTGGGGGGGGGGGGGTGATCCCATGTGCCACCCACTCGGTCTTAGAAGAGATGGGGAGGGGTTAAGTTCCTCCAGGGAATGACGCATAATGTACCAATCTATGATGTCATAGCTCATGCAAATAATGTTATTTGCATATTTCATGGGAAGAGCTGATTAAATAGCCGATTTGTTTAAAGTTCAAGCTCGACGTTGGTTAAGTGTCCATAAATGCTTCTATTTTTGCACAAATCGAGCTACGTGAAAGAAAGGCAACCTGTGAAAAGTTCGTTGTTTCATTTGCGTGAAAACGGTAAAAATGCATTCAGCATTTTTTGGTACGCATCTTATAGGCAGAGTTTTTGGTCTCATATGAGACGAACATAAATTGTGGATCTTATTTCGTTTGTTATTTAAAAACGGTAACACCAGCAGCAGAAATATTTCAAGGAAAGTTTTATCTACCATCATTATATTGATACCATTTATGGAATGTAAATGTATGAACATTTATGTTTTTCTTTTTTTTTACCTGGGTTTAGCTGGGGCTTGAAAGGCATGTATTAACGTGATAGATTAACAAGACACTTTAGAGACGAGAAAACTATGCTCCATTTGAAATACAAACAAGCTGTTTATTCTAAAATGTTGTATTAGTATTTAACTCAATTACCGTGTTAATTGCTTTAATGTTACTGAATCAAAGAGCAGCAGGGTAGCCAGGGGGGCAGGGTCTATGTTTTTTTTTATGAATTACATGTAACTATATTTCTTTTCATTTGGGGGCACCTGGGGGCGTTGAGATTTTTTATTTTTTATTTTATTTTTTACGGGGCACGAGCCCCAAAGGCCCCCGTGGCTACGCCGTTGTTAAAGAGGGGTACAAATTTATACTAGCGAAGAGTCCATCTGTGTTTTAATATTGACACGGAACAACTTTAAAATTTAACAATTTAAAATGACAATATAATATGTACACAAAAATGTTTTACAAAAATAAGCTGTTCGTTTATTATCTAATGTTGCTTTATACCGTGATGAACATAGGCTACCACTCCGTAATTTGTAAAAACTAACTTTTCTGACTTGTGTTGCCTTAATTTATGCAAAAAAATATGTTCAAATACATGTGAATAATGCATTGCCGCCTTGAAGCTCATGTTTTGTGCTTACGTCGATATTCATTCACACAATACTCAGAAAAAAACGCAAGGGAACGTTTGTTGGAATCATACTTCAGTAAACGGTATACGAAAATAGTCTATTCCAACACTATTCTGGAAGGTTCTATATTATTACCTAATTAACAAATCTTGTAATCTCCAGGAACCTAAAAACAAAATTAATGACTCAATGCATATTCATAATTTACGGAATCGTAAGTGCCGCCACGTGAATAAAGAATTCTCACTCTTATCGTTTACGTACTCGATAGTTATCTTGTACGTACACGATAATTATCGTGAACGTGCACGATAAGTTTTGACTGATTCTGTACGATAACTTATCGTGTACGTACACAATAACTGTCGTGTACGTACACAATAAAGTGAGATTTTTTTTATTCACTCGGTAGCAATACACTTCCGTAATAATGCTCCTAAATCCTAGCCGCTCAGTACTTCCCATGTACTTTCATTTTGTCAAACTCTACAGTTCATTGTCTTGTCTCTTGTATTTTGTCTATCGCTAGGTTGGGTTCAAAAGCTACGCTTCACTCCAACCAAAATGTCGTCTACCGATTGACCAAAACCTGTCAAAACTGCAGTTATCCTCAACACATTCTATAAAATCAAAGTTGATTTTGTTATGCCACAGTATAGTTGATGTATTATTAATCCAAATGGAAATCAATAAAATAAATCTGGATGAATGAATGAATAAATGAATAAATGAACGAATTTGTACAATGGAGACTTTTGAACTGGCCCTTTTCACGGTTCTTATAGTACGCACGCTCAGAACTAAACAGACAGTACTGAGCATGTACTGTCCAAAAGCACCGTTGTGTCTGCTGCCGCCAACGTCTCAAAAGTCACCCACATCATTATTATACTAATTAAATAATTCATAACATTGGTTTTGAAAGGGTAGTTCATTTCTACCTTGAAGTGTTTAATAAACACACCATCCAAACAATGTGAAAATATTCCTCAAATTAGGTGATCCGGTTTAGCCGAAAACAACGAGCAATCAGGGTTTGTAAAGGAATTTTTAAAAACCTATAAGTATTCGATTGTGACAATCAAAATAAGTGACTTTGATTTCGGCGGTTTCCAAGTTTCCAAACTGTGACATTATTTCAGTGAGAAACACTTCTCACAGTTTTCAGATTGATACATATATTTTTGTTTCGATGATTACTACAGTCCGTACTTTGTTTTTCCATACAACATTTACTCACTCTTGTATGATTGGTTAAATCGACTGATCAAATAAGGCAACGGGCAACCATATGGGGCCATGTTTTTTTTGTTCATTATTTCCTTTTGACAGAGTGCATCAAAATGTAAATCATTCGGTTGGACTTGATGGGCGTCATTTCTGGAAAATCGGGATTTCCTGAAAACCACGGGATTTGGGACTATGAAAGTATCCGCGCCAAACGTAGTTATATTCACGGCAAATTGTCATTTAAACATAATTTTACAGTCACTGGAATATGTACAAGAACTTTTTATAAGTATCAGCAATAGTTTACGGTATAATTCCTTCTTATACAAAAAATACATAGCACATTACAAATTTAAGTTGGGTGGCCCGATTTTCGCCGATTTTATTTTTTTTCAGTCTCTGAACGAACGCATTTTGACAACTTTTGCATCAGCCTATGACCACGGACAATGCACAGAATGCATTTGATGTACAAAGATGGGCGATCCATTAAGCCCCGCCCTTGCTGTATTGACCAATCACAGACGTGATTGCGCAACCAAAAGTCCGACAAACACGTCGGTGGGTATGGCGCGCGTGCAAAGTGGGCGGGGCTTAATGGATCGGTCCGTTACTGTCGGGATCTCCAGACTGGTCATTATTTGGCGGATTTTTCGTGTAATGCCTTAAATGATAACTTGTTCTTTTCCCGAATCTATAAAAATCCACCGCAAAAACTGGGGTGTTAAATTGATTCTCTTGGTATCTATATGTGACAACATCGACATGGTGTTAATTTTACCAACGATAAAGCAATGGGGATAACTAACACCATGTCCGTGTTGTCACATATCATAGATACCAAGGGAATCAATTTAACAGCCCAGTTTTTGCAGTGTAGCTATTTAAGGAAACTATAACGAGTAAACTAGTAAAATTTGCGGGTACAACCACGTAAAAATCTCTTTTGGTGGCACTGAAAAGAGCCGGTGTGGTCTCTCAGAGCCACCATTCCATTCCTCCCGGAAGAGAATTTTACATGGTTGTACCCTCAAATTGTACTAGTTTACAATAGTTATAGTTTCCTATTCTTCTCACCATGCAAAGAATCATACATCACGTAGCTACTTAAGATTTAAATCAAAATGTTTGGGTCAAATCGGCCAAAAATCGGACCTAGAATGGTTTAATGGATGGTTACATTTAGCAGTTATTGACTCTGTGGATTTATTGATAACGAGAACCTTATTATTATTATTTTTTAAATCGCTTAAAGAACACGTGCAGAAAATTAAACGCATAACAATAATGTGGGCACCAGCATGTCTAAAATATGGTTGCTTTCCATTAAAGCCGCAGCTCAACATTGGTAATCTGACTGTAAATGCTTCCATTCCTTGCACAAATCAAGATATTTGTACTAAAACCAACCTGTCAAAATGTCAGCTCATTTGTTTCATTTGCGAGAAAACGTTAAAAATGTATTCAGCTTTTTTGTACGCATTCCCATAGGCAGAGTTTCCGTCTCACTGAGACGAAAACTGATTTTGGATTATATTTCATTTATTATTTAAAAACGATATTATTTCAGGCGGAAACATTTAAAGGAAAGTTTTCTACCATCATTATCATTATACCATAATTATATAAATCTATGAACCTTTATGTTTTTCGTCTTACCAATGTCGAGCTGGAGCTTCAACAAGTCACTACGTTGCTTTCTTACTCTTATCTTATAAAACTTGTTGCCATATACTAAACAGACTACTTCCTTTCAAGGTGCTGTATTGTGGTGGCTTCTTAATTAACCAAGCTCCACACAATTTGATAATTCGGCACCAGGAGTGTCATTTATGACAGACATGGCGCATTATAAATATACACTATTATGATTACTGCTATTATTATTCATTATGGGCTTCACGATTTGAGTAGAAGGAAAACAAAATTCAATTTTACATGCCGCAGTTATTTTGATCAACAGATACATCGCTAAAGGGATTTTGCCTTGGGGAAGAGATGGTCACTGAAGAAAAAAAAATCCACTTTTCAAGAAACATACAATTATCTTTTGAGACCCTGTGATATATCAAGTGAGAACTTGGTGTGGATTCGTCCACGTAAATAATGGGTAAAATGCAAGCTTGACACCCAAAAAACATTTCGGGGTCAAAAAATTGACTTGAGCTGGATTTCAACCTGCGACCCCGCTATTGTACAGACGCCCTATCAACTGAGCTTTCCAGCCCTAATATTATTGGCAGTCTCCTTATTTCGTCAACATCTTCGTTCGATTTAAAAGACACACACAAAATCATTTTGGCCTACATTTCCAGTTTTTTTTTAACGCGATTTGCCTGACAGTGTGTTTGAGAAATTATTACTGCAACATTTATATAATGTACATTTTAAAAATGCATTTTGATTTGTCATGTGTTGTCTACAAAAACATACATGTTTATGTTACCCATTTTTTATGGTAGGTCCTAATTTTTGGCGCAAATTTGCTTGAGGTATA
Source organism: Marthasterias glacialis (assembly GCA_911728455.2). Classification (NCBI taxonomy): domain Eukaryota; kingdom Metazoa; phylum Echinodermata; class Asteroidea; order Forcipulatida; family Asteriidae; genus Marthasterias; species Marthasterias glacialis. The sequence goes on from OU452224.1 coordinate 18,352,452, forward strand.
AGTCGCAGTATAAAATTACTAAAACATTGTTGTGTGTAATACTATACAGGTTAACAGGCCGTAGTCATTGTCAATAAGAAAGCACTCCATATCAAGCCCTGTGTGGACAAAATAATCAACAACCTTGTATACAACATTAATGGTAAATTCTTCACTTGTGGATTGTGGGGGAAATTGGCATCTACAACTTATCAATACCTCACTGATCGCAACAAATGTCTGCGTACGTAGTCTGATCCCCAGAATGATTAATTACTGTTTGGGTGGCCGGTGGAGGGCGCTGTAGATCCAAATCTGCATACGCCAGTCCCTCAACGTTCTTCTGCTGGGGACGGATGTCTTCCGTTTCGGAGGTGATGGGGCGACTTCTCGGTCCTTTCTCCGGCATGGCGTAAATGGCAAGGCCGCTCTGTTCCCCGGCTTCCTTGTGGATAGCAATCTTGTTATTGCTGGACGCCGTTCCACCATCTTCATCATTCGCTGACAAAGAGGACACGGCGTATCTCCGGATCTCCGGACCCGTCTTATCAGGGCATGTATACAGCACTTCGGTCTGAGTTGTGAAATTACTTGAAATCCGGATGTTCGGTTCTCCTCCTGTTGTGTCTACCGGGATTTGATCGTACAATGGGCCGCTTTCATCCTTGCTGGTGACGGTGACTCTCTCGCCTATGGGGTGATTCGGCTTTCGTGTTACCGCTGTCTGGCCTGGTCCCGTGGGGTTGTGTTTGTTTTTCATAGTACTCAAGTAGCATCCAAGCAGGGCTATGATTATCAGAAAGAAGATGGCACCGAGGACGCCAACAACGATATATGCTGTGCTAGACCCCGCAGAGTTCATAGCGTTGTTATCGTCTGATTTCCGTTCTGTAGCGATTGTCGTGGACGACTGGCCGGTCGGCATCGAAGTCAACGGAAAGACGACCAGTAGCGACCCATTGTCACTAGTATACTCTGTACCGTCGAAGGATGCAATGCATGTTATCTCAGCGTTATTAAACTCTTCTAGTGTTACGTCTATAACCTGCAAAATTCTTCCACCGTTTTCGAGTTCAAACCGACCCTTCAGGTTTTGCAAAGCTTCTTGGTCAACCACAACTTCAGGGATGCCGTGTTTCAGCACACGCCATTCGTATTGATGCGCTGTCTGTTGTGGTGTAGACTTGAAGTCGCACGTGAACGTTGCGTTCTCGTGTTCATGTAGCGTTAACTGAGAGGGTGAGATTGAGACAGTCGTTGGTATCTGAAGAGGTGTAATGGAACAACTTGGACCGCTGAGGTAGGGACCAGCTACACATGTAAACTCTCTCATGTTGTCAGATTCAGTCAGCACAAGCTGTATGGAATACGCTTGACCTGGCTGGGTATCTTTCGCGAGATAAAGTTGGTTAGAAATGCTCGGTGGAGATCTGAACCAGGCCAAGAAGTTAGGTGAATTATAAGGTGGCGCACATGTGAGTGTAGTCTCTGTGCCGACAGTTGGCTGCGTTGGCTCAAACGTGCAAGACGGACTGTACTTTGGCAGAGGCCTGACAGTCAATGTAGCACGAGGTGACTGTATTGCACTAGATGGTGAAAGAAATGTTAATCTGCACCAGTATTCACCACTATCCCCTGGTTGCAGGTTCCGGATGGTCAGACGATATTTACGTTGACCTGTAATAACTAAACCAATTGTGTACTTTGATGATGATGAACACTCAGCGACAGGTGCACCATCCTTGTACCAACCAAAATAATAATCCTCTGTGGTGCAGACAGTTGCATATGTCGACACACAAGTCAGTGTAGTGTCTTGCCCTTCGAAAACGGTTACACTGCTTGGACCGCGAGAAAAAACCTGACCTTGTGTCTGAAAGAAAAATGTCACCAGCAAGACCACGACATGAAACAGACTCAGACTCCACGCCATGATAAACTTGACTGTAAAGATGAGTTTATAATGACGAGAAGGTATTCGCAGCTGATGAATGAGTTACACCCACCAGAGACAGTAGTACAATCATTCACGAGACAGCGCTTAGTACAAAATGATTACACATTAAGAGCACACAGATACTGACATTACAACATGACATCACGACGAGAGCCATACTCTGTGTCCAAACCTGATAGAAGCTCATCATTGATTGGCTTACGCTGTTATTCCCGCCCTGTTTATACATCCGCTACGTCGCAGAAAAAACGACGGCTGATTCCGGCTATAACATCACGATGTGATTTTGCTTTTTTCTTCTTCACAGGCTTAAAAAAGTTTACTGTAGACATTTCCATGTATAAGGAAATACAACAATGTGTTTGTTCCACATACCATGACAGTTTTTCACCTTAAATGTAAACCCAGTCAAAAAATCGGACATTTTACCCCCAATTCAACGGGGAAAAAGAGATTAAAAGCGGTTCAGTTGTTGTGATTACTTATTCGTATTAACCTGGTCTATGTAAACTTCTGTAAGAAAGTCGGCAATAGTTTTGCTGTTAATTTGTCTTTATATTAAATAATGTTCAAACACGGTTGATTTAAATCAAGGACTACTATTGTTCTGCCAAAACAATATTGAATATTGCGAAATTATTCCTTTGATGTTTATACTGCTTAAGGTGAGCGAAGTTAATTAAAGCAATGAGAGCGGTTGGCATGTAGGCCTAAACCGATCATAAACTTAACCAAAATGAAAATATATATACAACAAAAAATGTATATGAACTACTGTTTCAAATACACCAATAAGTTTAACCAGTATCGGAGTGCCTATTGTGGTCGACAAACGTTTGTGACCTACCCACTGTGTCCGATACACCGTTAGAAATGTCCGACTCATTGTATCCGACGAACCTAGTCGGATACAATGGACTGTGTCGGACATCATGATATGTAACACACGGTCCATACGAATGTAACCTTTCTTTAATACTTCATTACTCACTTCGTATGTCTGCGGGGAAAACCAACATTTACTTCCTGATTAAAAAACAAGTAAACGAACTCTGATTTATTCATCAGATAAACAGCGTTACTTCCTTTGTAAAAAGTCTATTTTTAAAAGTCTGTTTTTAATAACATCCTTTGGTATGTTTCATGCCTTCATTTGGGCATAGCAAAAGCCGACCCCACGTTATAGGCGGACGGTACGGTCTGGCACCAGTTTAAAAAAAAATACGACCGGTATCTGTTTTAACCGCTTATTTTTGTTATTATTAATATGTCTTTTTTTGTGTGTGTACAAAGTTGATACAAGACATTCAAATGGTTAAAGGTAACGTTAGTTTTAAATCGAACTCCAAATGAAGTCCAATGAAACTCTAGGTGGCAGCAAACATACTGGTTAATCTCCTATGGAATCTGAGCATGCGTAAACATTTTTTTATGCAGGTTGACACTTTCTGTTTAGTCTGCTGCTGGCTAAAGTGTGTCCAAAAAATCCAACACTAAGTGAGAATTTGGCTTTAAGTAAAAAAGAAACAGGGGCAATCCGGAGCCTCTTTGTCACTTCTTCAATACAAACATCATTTTAATTTTGCGCGCGTGCGAAAGTAAAATGATGATATCGCAATAATTGTGTAAGCTAACAGTTGTTACTTTTGAGACTTTTGAGACGCTGGCGGCAGCAGACACAACAGTCACAAGCTCAGTATTGCGCACGTAGTTCTGAAAACGCGAACTATTGGTGAGAGCCATTGATCTCTATTAATACTGACTGGATAGGACGGTTTACACCCATATGTTCCGATTACCCTATGTTCCGACACCCATATGTTCCGACTACTAAACCTATGTTCCGAAAACCCTATGTTCCGACATCCCTATGTTCCGACATCCCTATGTTCCGACATCCCTATGTTCCGACATCCCTATGTTCCGACATCCCTATGTTCCGACATCCCTATGTTCCGACATCCCTATGTTCCGACATCCCTATGTTCCGACACCCCTATGTTCTTAGCATGCGCGCATGCTCAGTATTGCGCACGTAGTTCTGAGAACGCGAACTACTGATGTACATTTTGTCAAGGTGTCTTGTTTTTAGGTATGCTATGTTGTGATATTAGGTACCAGAGTTCGCGTGTAAGCCACACATTCACACTATGCATTGACATTGCAGTAAGTCACGCACGTGGAGCTGTCAAAGTGTGTAGAATATTATCTGCATTTAAAAGTTAAATTGCACTGACCAAACAAAATTTAATGTTTCCAAGGTATTTGTTAAGTATTTGAGTTAATGCTGAGCATAATCTGGCCGTTTTGCTGTTGTTAAAAACATGTTCTGTTTACCATGTTTATGTATGCACTGCATTTGCACCCTCGTTTTTGTGGTACAGTTGATTTATATTGTGTCTTCGAGTCCCTGTTGTGTGAACATACAGTTACTGTAGTATTCTGGCGTGGTAGTCAGAACAACTAACCACTATTTGTAATATATTGGGGCATTGTGATTTATATATAGATAATAATAATGTATTCAGTTGTCAATAGTGAAACAAGTGACTTCCCAATACAATCCACGGATCCTGTTGTCAGCTTGAAAAGACAACATTTACGAAATGCAACCATTAAAGGGTAGTAAAAGAATCTGTTTTTAAAAGCTTCTGAATAAAGACGAAATAGTAATTTGAGTAATTAGAATAATACAAGTATCCGCATGACCTTCGTACTGTTGAAAGTTGACACTGTGCTTAGATTATGACGGCTGATTTCGGCTAAAACATCAGGATATGATTATTTTATTTTTATTTTTTTATTTTTTTTAAACTTAGATTAGTTTATTGTAAGGACATACATTAATGTATTTTCTACAAAATACCATGACATTTTTTTCACTTAGAGGAACCCCTTCAAAAACACAGAAGTCTTACCCCAACAGTTCAACAGGGAAAAAGAAAATAAAAGCGGTTCAGTTGTGGATACATTCGTATAAACTCAGACTATGTAAACTTATGTAAGTAAGCCGACAATAATTTTGCTATTTTGTCTTTATATTAAAATGTTAAATATTATGAATTTATTCCTTTGATGTTTAGACCATTTTAATACGAATTAAATCTATAGAAAATAATAACAAGCTACTCTATAAAGACGTCTCGTTTATATATTTGTACAGCTACTTGTGTGATAATAATTAATACCTACACTTCAACTGAATCACGACAATTGGACTGAGAATGTAAACGAAATTATACATTTCCCAAGTCAGTAACATTGAACCAACTTGTTCACGTGACTAGCAGCTTTGTACTCTGCAGCATCACGTGCAACGATAATGCATGGACGTTATTCGAGCCGTCCTAACAAACATGAGGAGATTTTGTCTCCTGCAAAATAACGATTTTTATGTCATTTTTCCAAGTTTCTTGGTACTTTTAATAACGAAACCACTTTTAAATAAGCCACTAAACTTGTACTTAGGGAGAGATACATAAGTGATTTCGGTGAGCTAGTGTAGTTATTTCTTGCCTATAGTTTACAAGAAAGTTATAAACACAATGTACAATATTCTGTCTGTCTTTTGCATATTGCAGAGGCACATACAATGACAAAACAAATCCGCCAGTGAGTGATTAATTGATCACACTAATGGGAGATTTGTTTGGGTCGCCGCTACATGGCAGCAGACTCACCAGGTTTTATCTAGTATCCTCGAAAATGCGTGCATGATCAGAACACGGCGATGGAAAAGTACCTGGCATGTCTGCTGCCACCTAGCGTCCTAAAGTCTTCCTTTATATCACCCATGGTACGACAATGTCAACGTGATTGGATATAACTCCATACTATTCACGGAACCACAAACAAAAAAAAATTGCCATTGTATATATATATATATATATCACCCCAATTAATATACATATCGAGTCCGGCATCAGCCAAATTTTCTTTGCTCACCCCAATTGATATAATTATATATAACTTGCCATCAACAGAGCCCTTGGCATACTTCGCCATACTATGTTGGCCAATACGGGTACCAAGAGAACCCCGACCAATAGAGTTGCTCTGGTTACTACTTTCCACCCAAAACTACCCAAGCTTTCATCTATCCTCAATGACAAGATGAATGTACTTCACTCCTCTAACAGGCTACGTTCAATAATTCCTGAGAGCCCCATGGTCGCCTTCCGTCGCCCCCCAAAAACCTGGGTGACATTCTAGTGAGGGCTAACCCCCCCCCCCCAGGTACAGGCCAAGCTCCCTCCTCACAAGACATACGAAGTTGCCATAAAAACTGCATCCGCTCTAAATGTAAAACTTGTCTATGCCAATCCCACAGTGCAAGTTAAAGAGAGAGTCTCAACAAAAAAATATTGTTTTGAACTTCTTTGGAAAGTTAAGTTTGGCAACATTCGTCAAATCTCGTAGTTATTTCGTCTTTCAACGAGTTTACAAGTATGCTAAAAGCACGCTGTAACTGGGAGCTGATTTTCATTAGTAGATAAAGTTTCACTATCTGATAGTTAGTAATTATCTTACATTTTGTTTATGTGTTTTTCCTTGCGTCTTGAGCATCACTTGTGATGGATACCGACTCCTTTATAAGCGTTCTTCTAATATTAGCATTATTTCCTGGTCGAAGTGTTAAAGAGGTATGATACCAACTTGGGGTAAGAAATCATTGGTCCTCTCATCAATCTCGGCTGAGCAAACTTCTTACTGCTGCCATGTCGCCACGGATCGAGGCATAGTTAATAGACTCATCTGCGTGTTGACTGTTCTCCACACTTGACGTGGGTCGGTGGTTCTCCAGGTCGAGCTCCGCGTATACAAGACCCTCGGCGTTCTTCTGCAGCGGGTCGTCTTTCGACTGTAGGGCGCCCTCTGTGGTTTCTCCAGCTGGTGGAGAGGAGGGATGAGCGGTTTGTCTGGATTTGTCCAACACGGAGTACTTGACCTCGCCGCTGCTCACAATGCGTTTGTTGTCTCCCGATGCACCAGACAAGGGGCGTTGCTCGCCGTGACGTGGGAGGTTTATGTAGCCACCGCTGTTGGCGTAGGTCGGAGATGAGTTGCCGGGAGTCTCTGGGTTATGCTGAATAGCTGTCTCAGGCAGAGCGTAGAGGGCGGGCTGCTCGGTTACATCGGCCGATGAACTCCTAGTCTGATACCTAACGACATCCTGGGGAACCTCTTCGTACGTTGGAGAAGCCTGGACTACTGACGTGGTGGGCTGCGCTTGGGCGGATAATTTGTGAAATCTGCTTCGGGTGAGTCGCTGTTTCAAATTACCATTCTTGTTCCGCAGTAGGTAGCATCCAAGACTCGCAATGATTGCCAGTAGAAAGATGACTCCCAGGACGCCCCCAACGACAATACCAGTACTGGAATTGTTGTCAGCGTCTTCTCTAGAGTCTGGTCCTAACGGGTCTGTTTCTGTTGCGGTTGGATGGTGAGTTGTTCGGCTGTCACTGGCTGGCAAAACGAGTAACAAGGTTTCTTTACTGCTAACTGTCTCCAGGGTGTAAGCAGAAATACATTTAATACTAGCATTATCAAACTCAATGAAGACATGTGCAATCCTTAATTTTTGTCCTTTATCACTGAGCGTATAATCATCCCCTAGAATTGATATCGTATTCATATTAACCTTGTCCTCTAACCCGTTCGATTTCTTCACGCGCCATCTAAACTCATCAGCACTCTGGATTGACTCAGAAGTACACGTGAAGGATGCGATTTGTCCCTCGAAGACAGTTGCGGAGGGGCTCGGAGAAATGAGCACATTTGTCTCTACTTGCAGTGGGGTGAGAACGCATCTGGCTCCGTTGATCAGATCCGGTCCGGCCACGCAGGCGAACTCCTTGTAGTTGTCGAGTTCGGTCAGCAGGTGCTCAGCGGTGTAGACGGATCCCGGATCGGTAGGTTCTGTGGATCCCGAACCGACCACGGTACCAGAGCCTGTCTCGATCCATGTCAGGAGGCTAGCCGGGTCTCCCTCTGCGAGTTGACATCTCAGCTCAGCCGTTGCACCCACGGTGGGGAAACTGGGGGTGACGTCACATGATGGAGGTGCACGAAGAACAACTAAGTTAGCTCTTGTTGATTCAAAACTATTTGAGGTACTACTTACAGAGCAATAGTAGTTACCGGTGTCATCAGAACGGACTTGTCTGATTGTAAGGGAGTAGTATCCATCGGTTTTCGAGACAGTCATCCTTTCTCTAAATGTATCATAAACTGAGTCGCAACTCGTAAGGTATGTGTCTGTCAAGTACGGACGATCAATTCTCCAATAGAATCTGTACGTGGAGCATGACTGCCCATAATCGTACACCTCAGGAGTGCAGCTCAACGTGACATCTTGCCCCTCATACACGGTAACACTTCGGGGATCGGTCCTGAACTCGGCTGCGGTGCTCACAACCAGAACAATTACAGTCAACACCCGGAGCATGACGAACAACGTCAACGTTGAAGTCTGTTATAAGAAAACAAAGTGATCCTTAACGTTCAGCACACACATCTGCGTGGAAGGAAGCTTAATTACATCTCTCTCTGTCAGATGAATAAAAGTATAATGTTGCCTTGATCAAACTGCACTGTACAGTATAATCAAATACGGGAGTCGGTGGTGGTTTAGTTACCAGTTGGATTGCATCGAAACGGAAATTACCAGCACAATATCCGCTCGGCCTATATCCCACATCCAACACAACTGATGGATCTGCCACACCATCATGGGCATTGGTGAAGTTACAATACTGTCAAGCGAAGACCAATAAAACCGGTTAACTGCTCACGGTCTACAGACATGGTACAGTGTGGTAAATGGTGTAGTACATGATATCCTCACAAACGGGATGGGGGATTTAGAAGCTCGTGGCAAGATGCACAGATTCACAGACTATTTTTTCGTTCATTGGCTTATTTAGTTGTGGTGACAAATCGAATACACTGTACTCCCCGTGGGGAAAAACGAAGAGCCTGCCTCCCTTAAATATAGTTTTTATGAAAATATTTTGGCACTAATAATTTGTGAATAAGCGACAATTGCACTACGTCTGGCACAGTGGGAACCTCTTGATTTCCGGGTATGGTAACCGCAACGTTTCCTGAATGGGTTTATTGTAGAAAAATTCTATTGTATGTTCAACGCTAGAGTGTCAGAACACAATGGCGTCGCCGGAGTTCTTACAAATCTCTCATCAGGGTCACGGCACACTGTTTATGGCCGCAAAGTTGAATTGATGTACACGCATACTGATTTATTAGATCACAACGCAGCACAAGCGTGTGCTAGTTTCGGTGAAAAAGAAGTCATTCCCATTCCCAATTTTTTTTTTCATGATTAAAAATAATGCAAGAAACATCTCATGTGATATAGAAAACCACCATTGCTGTTTCCCCCCTACCGAAGAGCACCTTCCAATCTTCCAGTTACCAAGAGAACTTGGGGCGACTCACCTTCCTTATATTTTTAAGAGTACATCGTGACCAGCAGCGCCGTAACTAGGGTAAAATTTTAGGGGGGGGGGGGCAGTGGGGGGAGGGGGCACTATTTTTCCTAGGGGGAATTTTTGGTCGATTGAAACTGCAATTTCCGTTTGTATTGTTCCAAAACAAGGCCCTTTTCAGCGCTCATCTGCCGTATTGAGGTAAAACACGCGGAGCACGGACATCAGTTGGGGCACGTGCCCCCCCCTTGCCCCCCCCCTTGCCCCCCTTAGTTACGCCACTGTAAAGAACATTGCCAAACAACAAGTAATTATGTATCCTCCCTTTGGAAAACGGATCTCAACTGGGCCAAATCATGCACTTATAGTTACAAAGTGAGTTTGCTGCGCGGACTCCAAATGAAAATTCAAACCCTTCAAACTGTTGGCCGTAAGGCTATAAACTGTGAAGTGGTTGGCTAATGCTGATGCTCGGAGTTGTTGCCGTTGGCTTCACCGGCACAGCGTTAGGGGTTTGACCGCAGCCGTAGCCAAGGCCGTACAATTCGAATTATGAAGTTATGATAATAGTTTGCGCCATGCATGAGGATGGCTGTAGCAAACAGTGACCATTTGGCTACATACATTGCAGCAACAAGTAAGTACGGAAGCCCGTTAGTGCCACTAAAAGTATCAAGTGCATTCATGCAAGTATGGTTTTGTGAAACGTGGTTTTGACGAGTATGTTTGACATTAATTGGTTTTCCAGAGTCTATAATTCGTAAATTTTTACATGGAGACGTCGTATTGGGGTAAGCCAACCCTTTCTTTCTCGCAAGTTAATGTTTGAGAAAACACTGTTTTGGGAAAGTCTATAAAAACGATGTTTGCTTTATTTATAATTTTGCGAAAAACAAGGCTCATACGATTTGTCAGACATGTCACTTGCATGCATGTTTTTTTTTCTTCTTTTTTTTCGGTGGCACCAACGGGCTTTTGTACTACGCTGGCGGGCTTTTTGTAAGCTCTCAATACATACATGTTGTATAACTCAATACATATCCTTTGTACAAAGGTTCAATGATGGATGGTCTCTTGTTTTGAAACTGTCTTATGTAAGGTACGGCTTGTAAAGTGCGCCCCCAAGAGTTTAAATATACTGCCGGGCTTTCGCTCGGCTAGACTGGTTCCCGGTCCCTACATCGTTTTTGTTCTGACTGTATAATTATTGGGACCAGAAGCGGGTAATGAAAATTAGTACACCTGGCAGATTTCTGCCAGGTATATGCTAATTAGAATTAGCATATAGGTCTAAGTAATCCCATAATGCAATGCGGCCCATATGCAAAACATGACGGACACAGAATCTCAGAATCTCGTATCGTGCGGACGATGTTCTTTTACTATACTAGTTGGCTTGGATTTTGATGTTGAAGGTTGGTTCACTTTATGTCCGGGTGAAGGGTTACGATACACGCGTGTGCTGGTGTCAAACAACAACATGTACACGTCACGGGCATAGCCAACGTCATCTTTAAAACTAGAAAATAATTACTGCGCCCGCGCAATTGAGGGCCAAAGAAAAGCGCCATATCGGTAGTAACTACCGGTCCCTATGTACAGTCAAAACAGAACGATGTAGGGACCGGGAACCAGTCTATCGCTAGGCCCCACCAGTCTCATCCGAGACCGCTGGGATGGGCTGACAGCTTGCGCAGACTTGTTCCGGATGTAGATAAGCATGATGGGTATAATATGATTGTGCTGCTGATCGGCGCAATGCACACAATCACAACACGTACACCCACATTTAGCGAGCTCTCTTCTTTTTAAACCAACGTCGCAAGTTAATTCTTATGAAAAGTTATTCAGTACAACAAATTATTAATGTTGCGATCGAGCTCTATTTTCAGTTTTAGGCAAAGAATGAAAATAATTATTTCCGATTGGTTTACACCATAGAGCAACAGTATTATTCATAGAGGTCAAATCTGTTTTTCATTACCCGCTACCGGTCACTATTATACAGTCAGCATGAAAACGATGTATGGACCAGGAACCAGTCTACTTAAGGGGGAACATGATTCGCAATAATGTGGCAACTTCTCAAGTCATTATTTGAGAGGTCATTTTTAATTAACAATTACCCGTCAAGCGTTCGCGTGTATGTTGTGTCATTTTGAAAATACCGCATGTGGGACACGCCTGTCTAGCAATTTAAGTTTGTCCCATTTTTACGACACTCTGTGTCATGAGAGAGACCTATAGTTTCCCGCCTGTTTGAAACGGTTATTATTTCGACTCATGATGGCTGGCTAGAAAATGGCAACCTCAAACCTACGATCTGGCCGGTTCGGCAACACCATGTAAACAATCTATATCTTAACGATTTATAGGTTCTGAAAAAAACCAGCTGGATTGAAAACTCGACGTTTTGATCCGTATACGCACATCGTCTTCAAGAGAAAAGTTTTTGTATTGTGTACTGTCCACGTATAAGTTGCAATGGGAGACTTTTGAGACGATAGCGGGCGCCCCAGTAAGCGGTCCCTTTCTTTAGAGAGGTTTCACGTGACGTCATCCGAGACCTTTTTCTAATGCTACGTGCACAAACAGACGCTGGAAATCATTCAGCAGACGACGCGCCAGCCATTGAGTTTGTACATGGCTGGACCCAACATGGCTGAGAAATGAACTTTTCCCGAGGTCACGCAACCTCTCTATTATTCTCATAATGAAAAAGGACCGCTTACCGGGGCGCCCGCTAACGTCTCAAAAGACACCCATTACATTTTGCACTCACAGTTGTCACTTGTACGTTCACCCTCTCCTTCAAAGTTTGTATACGGGCACTAACGACCGGCCTTGCATTTCCTTTTATAAAACAAGTGTAATGTTTTTTCATCGACTTTCCAAGCACGGCACCTCAAGTAAAAAAAAAAAAAACATTGAACAGCGGTTTCCCTTTAATGATTCATTAGTCATCACGGCCATCCGAGACAAGACAATTACTTCGAGTGTAGAAACTGTACATGAACACAGCAATTACAACTTCCCCCCGAAAGCGGGCAGTTCAAGTTCGTATGATCGTCTGCGGTGATAGCTCGGTAGGCCAGGCATGAAACAGCACGATTAGTAATATCCGTAGTATTCGCGGTAGCTTAGCTTCATGATTTCCCGTGTGATCCTCAGTGCACCACACTAAAATACAGTCCCTATTAGCAAGCAAAGCTGACAGCTGAAATAATATCAAAAAATGCAAAAAAAATTAGGTGTTAAAAAGTCCCTCGGCCACTTGTGATCAAATTAATAATTGTGTGCTGATAACTACACGTCTTTCTTCTTTTAACTTTCGAAGAGGTAAGCCGAGGATCTTTAGACCTACCCAACCAAAATGAAAAACAATGAGTCGGTGTAAAACAGGTCAGACTCCATCTGGGAAAAGTGGCCTTCCGCTTGTGGGCAAAATGATGGGGCCTATTGTACCCAAAACGAACCGGGTTGGAAGTCAACATCTCCACGGGCACGTTGCTGGACAATGTTTCAACAGCCCATACAAGTTATGACCTTTAAATGTTTGATCTTCAAACATTATTTGAGAGCCTCCAAATTATTAGCAAAGCCATGGTACGTGGTTTTGATCAGTCACTGATGTGGTGCGACGCATCGGAACTCCTTTTGTACAAAATCAGCAGAGTAGGCTTATGCACAATTCCATAAAATGCTGACTTCTTATTTTGGCGCAACCTATATCCTTGTGTTCTAATAATTGTTTCCGTTGATGGGCATCTCACAACAAGCCTTGGGTTCAAGAAGATGCCTTCATACGTCCCCCCCCCCCCCTTTACATAACAACATCGTTGGTCTGCTTATAATACTGTGTCTTTTGTGGTAATGTGGAAATGAATGTGGGAATGCAGAATGGGCCTTATTTTTGACTGCAAGTTAGATATCAGTGCAAGCTATTTGCTTGGAAAATTTGTATTTTTAATGTTTGGAAATATTTGTGCACTATCAAAATGGAATTAGTATGCGCTGTTCTGTAGAGTGCACCAGATTGACATTAATTATCATTAATTTTACAAAACGTGGAATCGAAAAAACTGATTGCGGCGACCTGCTCGGTCAATCAAGTAAATAATGCGACAGGATACAGGGCATAACAAGTCGTGCTGACAGTTGTCATGTTTGTCAGGTAGAATACAGAATACTATTGCCGCCCAGCGGCGCCACTTGAATAAAAGAAATTTCACTGTTATCGTGTACGTACACGATAGTTATCATGTACGTACATGTACATGGTAACTTATCGTGTGCGTACACTATATGTTTGGCCTTATCGTGTACGCACACGATGATTGTCGTGTACGTACACAATAACTTATCGTGTACGTACAACATAACTGTCTTGCACGTAGTGATAAGAGTGAGGTTTTTCTATTCAGTTGGCGGCAATACGCTTCTGTAGAATATTGGTATTCGTCCAACAATTGTGACTCAGCCTGTGTTAAAATGAGACACTTTGAGGTAAAAATTTAAGTCCAAATTTCATCATGTAGGGCATCTTCCAAGGATTAAAAAGACACCACACTGACCTCTACAGAGTTGACTGTTCTGGATTGGAACCGTAAACTCTGTAGAGGTCAGTGTGGTGTCGTTTTAATCCTTTGAAGGTGCCCTACATGATGAAACTGAAATTTACATTTTTACCTCAAAGTGTCTCATTCACACAGGCTGAGTTACAATTTGTTTCATTAGATATCAGTCTGAAAGCTAACTGATTATGAAGTTTATACCAGTTCCAATCTTCCATAAAAAATTTCTTTTGTCTGAAATGCTGTCAAAGTCGAGCAAATAGAATTCGAAGACCAGTATTTTAGTTTCAGTCGTAACGATCCAAATTAAGGACAAATGACTTTACATGCTGAAAAGTGTGCACAGTTTTTCACTATTTTATCCTGGCTCAGACGACGGATTGAGCCCAAATTTTCACAGGTTTTTTTCAGGTATATAATTAAATCACAAAAAGTAAGAACACTGCACTGTCAGCTTTACCAATCCTATATTTTTTTCTTTAATTATTCGTATTCAATGTTTTAATTCAAAGACAAAAAACACTTCGAAATGAAAAACGATATAAACAAATTGTGTGTAATTGGGAGTGTCTACCCGTTGAAACTGAGGACTTTTAACAAAAGGGATCCGGGTGTTTTGACAGAGCGAGGGCGCCCTCTCTTCACTCGTCAAAGAAAGTCTAAACAATGGTAGAACAACGTGAAGTCCTCGATTCATGGGCCAAACAATTATGTGTTAACTTGTCTATAATATGTGAAAGCTTATACCCCCAGTGTTATACACATTACTGCCATTGTCTGGCAGTGAATATTGAGTAACATTGGCCAATTGAGGTCATGACCTTTCAGTCATGATCAGGTGAAATGACGTCTTGACTTAAACAATTCCGTTGTTCCTTCCCCTCCCCAAGGAGTGCCTTTTTTTCTAATGATTATGAATAACATACTGTGACTTTGCACTCTGGGCCCAATTTCATGAATCTGCTTACTGCTGAATTCTGCGCTTACATCTCATAGAATCATACACACTTTACAGGCCCCGTAAGCACAAAATTCCGCATTAAGCACAGCTTCGATTTTTGACTGCTTTGCCCCAAATTTGGGGGCAACTGCCCCCAACCCCTATCCCCGGCTCCTATACGCCTACGTTCCCTCTGACCGACTATCCTCCACTCCTGTCTTGTTATGGTAGCAGTACCCTTCATTACCCTCCTCCCTCCCTACCCCAACCCGCATCCCAAGCCAGCAAACACAATTTGTTCGTCACTACACAATTCTATAAAACAAAAAGAGAACATGGACAACATTAGTACACTATCAAGGGCCAGTACCCGCACTTTAATATGTAAACCAAAATAATATATACATGATGAAATAACAAACCTGCAAAAACAGTCACAGAACCCCTTTATGTTTTCACAGTTTTCAAACAACTGTTTTCAATGTTTTTGGACCGCGGGATCAAATTTTGACCGCGAGATCAAAACTGTTTAACTCATATCTCAAAAAATAAATATAACAGCATTTGAAGCAAAAGTATTCGAGGAAATGTTTCCACCATGACCATCTTTATTCCACAATGAGCAACTCTGTGAACTTTTATATTTCAATCTTACCAATGGTGTGCGCCTTCAAACCAAGGCGGTCTTAAAGCCCCAGCTCAACATTGGTAAACTGACTGTAAATGTTTCCATTCTTTGCACAAATCAATATATTTTATAATAAAACCAACCTGTGAAAATGTCAGCTCATTTCGTTGTTGATTTGCGAGAAAAATGCTAACAATGCATTCAGCAATTTTTGTACGCATTCCTGTAGGCAAAGTTTTCGTCTCACTGAGACGAAAATTAATTTGGCATCTTATTTCAAGGAAAGTTTTCTACCACCATCATTATCTTTATACCATGTAAGGTAGATGTAAATTTGTGAGCATTTATGTTTTTTCTTCTTACCAATGTTGAGCTGGGGCTTTCAGGCCTGACTATATAGCATCAACAAAACGGCCCGATTTCGTCAAGCTGGGAAGCTGTTTCGACTGAAAAATCACAGTGTTAACCAGTCACCAAAGAGTAATAACTCAGCTTGATTTGTATCACTGGTTACCCGAATTTGCCTCACAACAAAACACGTGCTGAACAATGTACTATTATGCATATCGCGTTTGTATGTAAACCAGTTTATTGACAAATTTCGAGAAAACACCTCAGGCAAAGAAACATGGGCTCCCATTATTCACATAGCGTGAGGTCCTACAATGTCTGGGACACATGTCAGTGAAAGTTTAGGTGTTCACACATCCTTATTATTATTGTCAGAGGGTTGGGCTTGGGGAGTGGGGGTGGGGGTTACTGGAGGCTAATTATTAAACTATTAATATATCATTATAGGACTGTGTGCTTGAGTTCATCAACCAAATTCACAACATGCTTGTGAATGTGTCAAGGTTGGCGTCTCGTGCTTCGGCGAGTATTGGCTATGCATTTAAACCACGGCTTTTGAAACTTCTATTTATATAATTGGCAACTTGTGCTAATTAAGTACCCTCATTCGGATTTGACTTGTTTTTTCCCCCTCACTGCAGCAAGCGAATAACGTCCGTCTCGTTCGTATTACACCTGTTTTAGATTGCAAAGTTGATCCCCAGACGCTGTGCATAAACGGGGCCTCGTTCCCCCTCCTTCCCTTTCATGCAATATGTTTTTACCTCCTTCCCCCCGCACAACTATTATTAGAGATGCATTGACGTACATATTTGTCACTTGTTTGAAGCATGATCATAGCCATGAAGGATGTACGAATTAGCTTCGCTAAGGTTCCCCCGTTAGAAGTACACAATATCACCTCTTCCTTAGGGTGGAAGGAGAAAAGTTTGGTATGAGTCACCCATGATCTAGGGCTGCGCGCGGAGCTCGCAAGTGAGTTGATTTTAACGAATGCCTGTGTATACTTGATACAGACTATACGCGATATACACCATCTAAACATGATGTAGGCGCCATATTGTTTGCCACGCCAAAAACGCAACTCGTCCCGGTGTAACAGTTTCTCGTGTTACTGGGGTTCAATCGAAGCAGCCGTTGGGTACTACAAACCCAGACAAATACAGGATGGCTTGGTGGATCGTTGTTACCGGTACTCTGTTGTGGGGTCTGCCGGGAGACGCAGCCAATTTTCGGGTGGAGCCCTCCGATGTTACAGTGACTGCGGGCGAGCCGCATACGTTCCGATGCGCCATCACTGGTAACAATCAGCACGTCTACTGGGCTTGGGCAAATCCGCAAAACCCTCTGAAGTTTATCAGCATCGACAGAACACTTTACCCCTCCGTGAATGCCAATAAACGCGGCAGGTATAGCGTCAATGGGAATGTGGTGGACGGAGAATTCAACCTGCACATCTCGGCAACGACGGCGGCAGACGCCGGCGAGTACCGATGCATCGTGTTGGAAGCCGGCGGTGTAACGAAGCGATCTTCGGCGAGGCTAGTCGTGCGGGAATCCGTTCCGCCCAGTGGGGGTTATCCAAAGTGTTCCGTCGCGCCTGCCGATCCCAAACCTGGGCAGTATGCTACATTTTCCTGCGTATCATCTGGAGGAGAACCGCCTGCCACGCTATCCTGGTACCGCGTCAACACACCGGTCGGGCCGATCCATCGAAATTCCAGCAGCCATCAGACGGGAGCTTACCTCCGGAGACCTCTGACTGGCTGGGACAATAACGTTACGTTCACCTGTTCTTCGACATCACCGCATACTGGGTACTCCAGAAGTTGCTCAGTTGTCCCGTTCGAAGTTCCCACTCACGTCACCATCATGTCTCCTCAGGTGGTTACAGTTGGTAACACGGCAGAGTTCTTCTGTCTCGTCACTAGCGTCCCCTTTTCCATTCGATACCGGTGGTTAGTGGGGCGAGGGAAGGACATTACGAAAGTGACCAGGACCAAGGGACGATTTGTCGTGGCCAAAGAAGGTGCGTCTCTGCTGATTACAAACATTACCCAACAGGATGACAATTTGCCAGTTCGATGTGTGGCACGAAATCCTCTGGAAATGAGGGGAATTGACGAGGCTACGTTACGGGTGACAGTTGATCGGTTGGCGACCACCGCTGAGGCTACCCTACCGACTGATGTACCTACCCAGCCACCAGCTACTCCAAAGCCTAACCCCAGCAATCCGCTGCCGCCGATACCGCATCCCATGGAGCCGGAAGTGCCGGCTCCACGTGAACAATCACCCAATAATCCAGCTGACCCCAATCCGCCATTACTTAATCCACATAATGCCATTCCACCCGTCTACAACCCACCTGATCCGATTACCCCAAAGCCAAATCCGAACAGTCATATCACGCCTGGACCAAATTCACGCGGTCAAGTTACACCAAGTCAGGTGACCAGAGATCTAGTTAACGCAGGACAGGTGACGGACCACGTGACTGCACACACATCTTCTATTCAAACGGATCCCGGCTGGGTCCAGACTCAAGATCCCGGATCTGATATCATACATACACAGACTGTTCAACAAGGTGAGGATAATAATCCATTACTGCCGTCTTTAAAGCCCAGAAGTTCCCAAGAGAAAACCCCATCACCAGAGACACTGGGTACTCCGACGCAGCAAGAGATCACCACAGACCCACTCTCCTCGGATAAGGTCCTCCAGCCTGGTCCCAAAAGCTCGGGAGGGTTTACAGCCGGTGCAGCTGTTGGCTTTACGATCCTCATCATCGTCGTCTTGGTGTTGATCGCAGTTTTGGTCAAAATCAAAGTGATCGAGAAAACGGAAAAACCGGCAGCGAAAAAGAAGAACCTTCGATTGAACAACAGAGGGCGTATTGATAAACTGGACATAGTCGTTGTACCAAACAACGTCAAGCAGGATCATGGCGAGGCTAGTCATCAGGACAACCCCAATCTCAACCACGCAGGGAAACCTAAAGCCAGCAGCGTTAAATCCCTCAAGCCAACTAGACGACAGTCCTTTGTCCATCCTGATTTTCTCGAACAGCTGGCTTCCACAATTCGTTCAAAGAGTCACTGTTCCTCCATGTTCAAGCGAAGCTCTTTCAGCTGGAGAAAGAGGAAGGCTTCCATGCCAAACGTCACTGGGCATCTATCCACTGAGAAAACCGACGACGTTGCCCCAATGGAAGTCACAAGCACCGCCAAGAGGTACTCGGCGTTTTTCAACGCTGTGCCTCCTTCAACCTTTGACCATGACGAGGCCCCGACGCCAAGTCCCAGAAAAATCCGCACGACGGAATCGGTGTACGAGAACACAGAGATTGGAGTGAGACTTCAGGAAGAGACGGCAGCCGCTGCGAACAATAGGAAGCGGGAGTCCATCTACGAGAACACAATGTGCCTGAGGAGGGACTCCCCGCCCTCTGTTGACCATGACAAACGAAAAAGTGAGGCGAGCAGTCTGCTGAACCTTGTCTATGCCGATCTGGACTGGACGGGCTTTCCCTCAAAGAAGGATGAAGTCAACGACGAAGATGATAAAACCGAGTATGCTCAAATCAGACGATCCCAAGCCATGTAGAGTGACTATGAGAACATATTGACGGGGTTCAGGCTGCCACGAGAGCCCGGGCGGTTTAGTTGTACAAATTGAATAAAATCATAGGTTACTGAGAACTCAACATCTGAGAGTCTAGTGAGTCAACAGCGTGCAGCAAATTTTAGCAATCTCGTTTCATTGGTCAATCCGGCAATGTTATTTGCACAAAGAGTACTTTTCGTTAACTGTTGACGTTGAGGGCGTGCTAAGCAGGTACAAAAACAATTAATGACAATCGAGTAGTATTCCACACTGTAGTTCTAAATCTACGAGTTAAGGTTTAAACATTGTTACATCCTTTGTCAAAACGCTGTGCAGCAACAGCCTTTATCGTGTCCAGGTAGACAGTGACAGGTCTTTGTGAGAGAAATCTTAGTTTGTAAACTTTGCCGTCTTTATCATGGTGCAAACGGCTTGCCGTGGTTGGTTTTTCGTTCAACCGGAGACAAATCTTAGCCTTTCTAACCTGCAACAAGGATTTTGCACACAGGCGCACAAAAAGTTACAAATTGCAGCAACAGGCAATGGTCCGCAAATTATTGGTCGCGACTCTAAATTCAGGTGGGTTCGCCAAACTTTGTCAGAAGCGCTAAAATTTATCATAACACTTTATGATTAGTCTGTCATGTCAGCACAAAAGATTGCTTCGTCACATGTGATCTAAAACATGTTTAATCAGCTCAACACACTTATACTTATGCATAATATATAGTTTAAAAACAACTGTTTTCAATTAATCATTAAATTTGACTCCTTTTACGATTAGCCTGTTTTCTGACCTTACCCCCTGCAGCGGGGGGGGGGGGGGGGTCATTCGGCCGGCGATCAACGGGTGGGTCGCGGTGGTCGTGTGCCTGAAAATTCATCGGGTCGCCGGTCTAAAAGTTTGCAGACTGCTGCCTTTTAAAAGGACGGTATATCGTTTTGGTGTGTGCTAAATGTACATCATGTATTTTATGAACATTATGTTTGACTCTAAAATTTAATGACAGGCAAGCTAGGTTCTGTGTAGTGTTTAAACTATGACAATATTGTGAAATTTTTTCATTGAACTGTCGAGTATCAGAAAGACAAACACCCAAAACAAGGATCGAGATAATATAGTTTGTCTATAACAAGAAACCAAACACAAAAGGAAAAAAGGAATAAAAGAGATATTAATATTTCGGTCAACTCTTTTGTAAGCATGTGACGTCGATTTTCACATCATAACAATACTGTACATTTATAATGGACCATGTCTGTCGTAAATGACACTACTGGTGCCAAATTATCAAATCTGGTGGAGTAGAGATTGTTACGAATGATTTTATGAGACGAAGCAACCATAATACAACACCTTGAAAGGGATACAAGGTGACAGAGGCAGATATTGCTGCCAGACCATGCCAGAAACACCGGTACAAATCCCTTCTCTTTACGATAAGTGTACTGGGTTCTTTTACATGCATTACACAACACACGGGACCTACGGCTTTACGTCCCATCCGAAGGACGAAGCAATAATGGTTTGTCTTGTTCAAGGACACAAGGGTCAAGACCGGGACTCGAACCCACACTCTGCTGATCAGAAACACCAGAGCTTGAGTCTCTTAACCGCTCGGCCACGACACGCCATAAACCTACAAAAAGTATATCTGAAACTTATTAACAGATTGTGTTAATAATTATTATTGAACTGTAACGCGAAGAATGGACTTCTCACAGCAGGTGCTGTGCTGGTATTACATTTTTGAAGATCTGTGTAAAGGTCATTAATTTTTTTTCGAGACCACGGCTTAAGTTTGGGCTCCATTAGGCTCGGTCTGTCTGTTTGAAGCCCCGTACCGAAAGTGTAAGAGTTTTATTACTGACAGTAGTAGGTCACCAGTCTAAAAGTTCATGTACCGCTGCTTTAAGTTCCCCAAGCCGGAACCTAAGCCGGAACCTAAGTTATAGTCCTGGTTTCGAAGTATAAGATGACCGTAACCGAACTGGAGGAACGAGCCCAAACCGGGGCAGTTCGCTGAACTCATTCTAGTCTGATATTTTAGACTCACTTAAAGTAATCAAATATTGCTTAACTTTATTAAATGTATGCAGGTGTGGACTGAGGGAATATTATTTGTAAAAAGTTACCAATCGCTATTGGGTCTAATAAATCAATTAAAGGAAATTGACAAAGCAAGCAAACATAGATCAAAGCACAGTTTTCTAAGCGGTTTAAAGCGGTCGTCATCAATTTCATTAATTAAATGTATAGTTCATTTGTCTAAATGTATAAGCTGAGATTGTTATATTTTGAACAGAATGCACAGACATGCTTGGGATAAATTAAAATACTTGAACTAAATTAAACTTCATTAATGTTTGCAAAAGCTGAGCAGTAGCGATACTAAGTTAAGTTTGTTTTTTATTCACTAAAAAAACTATACGTGTATAAAACTGCGTCGTTAATTATTTTGGGTAACTCCTCCAATTCTATAAGAATAATGTTAATATGACGTTTAAAAAAGTGGTTATAGTTAAATAGGCCTATGCATTTATTGTAAATTAATTACTTGTTTATTGTTAAGCGTTGCATGGCATTAAAATGAGTATGTAATAATGTAAAGCAAATCAAAGACAAAAGTATGCATTTACTATGTAAATAATAATCTCTTCCAAAGAAATAAAAACAAATAATAAAAAAAAAACAAGATAAAAAGAAACACAATACATTCTTAAGACCGCTTACTTAATCCAACCCTCTTTTCAAAGCTCACGGGTGGAAACGTTAATGAAATCTAATTTTAAATTATTCAAAAAAAATATTTTCCTAATAAGTCAAAAGTCTTAGGATTAAAATTGTTTATCTGTCCCGTCTATTTGACAACTCTAATCATGCGAGATTGTGCTCGCGCCCTGGTCAGACTTCGACTTGGCTACTGGAAAAACCGTTGCAATAAGTATGAGCAATGTGGACAGCTATTTACCCTGTGGCGTACAGGGGTGGGGACATGGGTGAATCCCCCTCCCCCACGCACACATACTCAGCTTCCTTGCCCCCTTGCCCCTAAATGAGATCGAAAAAATACACAAATGAATGGTTTATACATTAAATAGCACCCCCCCCCCCCCCAAAAAAAAAAAAAAAAAAAAAAAAAAAAAAAAAAAAAAAGAGAAATAAAAGTCGTTGCCCCACTTGCCCCCCTCGGCTCCCCCGAAATGAAAATGTCTGGTTACGTCCGTGCTATTTACAAAAATATTAAGAGCACATTCTAACCTTATAATTATCATTTACTGCGTGCTGTTTTCAATTAGTATAACGAGAGCTAACCTACGTCTTCATTTTTAAAAGGTTGTTAACTGTTTTCAAGAGAAGAAATTAAGCTTGGATTAAATACAACCCGTCACACACTCACTCATGTTTGTCGACCCCCGTAAATCGAGGACTTCTCAATATGAGAACATTGCATTGCAATGATTGTCCTCCCACTTGATTTAGTTTTTTTTTAGTTTTTTTTTGCGACGTCCCCATTGGTTTTGTACACGGACGCGAAGAGAGGGCGTCCTCACTCTGTCAAAACACCCAGATCCCTTGTGAGAAGTGCTCGTGGTTTCAACGGGTACTCTCTTAAAAAAATTTAAAAAAAAGTGAAAAACCACTCTTTTTGTCCGCCATACCACGTCTCTTGCAAAGAGCCGTATGGCGGACAATTCTTTTTAGAGTGAACATGTATTTTCACTAGATTCAGAGTGAAATTCACCCCACTCTCACTAAAAAGAGAGTGGTGAAGAGTGAGTTTCACTCACAACAGAGCCAAATTGACAACACTCTGGCAAGCGAGTGAAAGTGTCACTCTTTTACATTTTGGAGAGTAGACACCCCGATTGCCACAATGAATAATCTTCCGTTTGAAGTAAGGGCACACCGGGACTTGCTTGAGCGGACCCTTCATAAAACCAGCTCGTGAAACTGTCATCAAATTAGGCGGTGACAGTTCCAGGAAACGACAGTCGAGAGCGATCATGAATAACGAATTATATGACACTTGCAAATAGCCTAGCCATGTGTAAATCTCGTTTGTAAGGAGTGGTGGCTCTGGAAAGAGCCATTGGTATGGCCTCGACGTTTCGAACAGTACACTCTGCTCGTCTTCAGGAGAATATTTCGTAACTTCACTTTAACCCAAGCCGGAACTTCAACCCGAGCCTATGCCTTTTATCAGGTTCCCACAGTAGCGGTGACCGAGGGTGGTTTTGTTCCTACTTCAGTCTGTATCATGATGACGGCATTGGTTCTCGGCTCGCTAACGTCTTGCAGGATGTAAGCTGTTACACATTCAGTGAAATGAACGTCCCAAAGTAACAAGGACACATTCAAGTATATCCACACTCAGCCTCTGTAGGTGGGTAACGAAAAACGGTCTCAATTCATAAAAGCCTTAATCAAATAATTATCACTGTGGATCCAAACTCTATTTTCTAATTTAAATATTTAGTATAATGAGCACTTTATCACTTTACCATAAATTGTGACAATGAGAACTTTATCACTTTATTATGGGAGACTTTGAAATGATCCTTTTTCAAGGTTCTCACCAGTAGAACATGTACGCATGCTCAGAACTATACGCGCAATACTGAGCATGTGCGCGCATGCTCAGATGAACTGTCATTATAAGGGACCGTTGTGTCTGTTGCCGCCAACGTAGTCTGGTTCCCAGACCCAAAAATCTCCGACTATTCTCTGTCGAATTTAGGGTCCGGTATCACCCAAAGGTCACGTGACAAAAAAAGGAGGAATTCCTCCTTTTCCGAACTTATCCGAAATGCTCTGAACTCGATGTCGTTAACATTCGGACAGTATCGTTGATGGTCGGACATTTCTTTTGTTGGTACAAATTCAAACATTTTGTAAACACATCCCATTATCGTTTTTCTTTTCTTTACCCCCCCCCCCAGCAAATTCAAAACTACATTTGAATATTGTTGTAACATTTTTACAAATTGTGATTATCCCAGGCTTCTTGCGAGTAAACAAAGCTCGTAATCAGCGCTCTGTTTATTATCCAATGGCATCGTCCACCGTTGGTGACACAAGTGATGAATATTTATATATATTGCGTCATAATCTATTTTTAGCTTTGGATGATGCCTGACCTAAGATTTTTAACAGGAGTCGTCATGGAATCTTTTTTCAAGGAACCAGACTACCGACAGCGTCTCCAAAGACTCCCATTTCATCACAAAATCCCAAAAATATTGTCATTTTTTAAAAGAGAAGTTGGACCTAAGTTTCCGAAACCGCAGTTCTGGCTTTGCTGCTTCCGTGCGTGCGTGCGCGTACTTATAGCGCACGCGTTCAGTGCCGCGCAGTGTGGCATTGAGGAGACGCACACTGTGCTGCCCACGTGTACAGTGGTTATGTAGCCGATGCTGTGATTGGTCAATATGTTTAGGGGCGGGGCTTAATGGATCGGTCGATAAGGGCCGCCCACCTCCCTGTAGCCTCATGTTGGATGTGATCTATTTCTAAACTGCTAAACGGAGCCAAAATCAGAGCAAAAGCCAATGAAGCTGAAGCCGCCGTTTTTTTTTTTAAAGTCCCTATCTATCAGCCTTAAAGAGGAGAAACGACCGATCACTACCGGTAATCATTAACAACAGCGTGTGAACCCCGCCCCCTCACTCCTACGTCATATATTCCCTGACCAATCACCTTGGTACATGACGGTTTACAGCATAAAAGTAAAAACATTATAGAGTTGAACTTACACCCATACATTGATGGAATCTCCAAACGGTATGCGGATCGATCAATAACACATTGGGTAGAGAATTTGTAGTCATTCATTCCCAGTCTAGTTAAAGGGTGTGTGTCGTCATGATTAAAGCCGGCACATTACAAAGGGTGCCGTTTCAGTCAAACTGTGAAGTGACGCGTGCGTACTACTGGGTTATTCCATTTACTGCCTTAATCATGACGACACAGCTCCTTTAATAATAGCTTTCAATTACTACCGACGAGGGGGCGCACTTATACAGACTTTGAAAAACTCGCCGATTGCGCGACAATATTGACATGGGGTCACGTGACCTCCTACTGGGTATAACGCTATACAGATGATGGCAAAAAAACGTGTAAAGAGATATGCCGTGACACAGAGCGAGTACAAAAACAGTTGATTTTACTTTTGCTGTGATAAATTAGTTAATCAGCCCCTTTTAAAGTGGTATGTTGTGGCATTAATTTAAATCACATCTCTGTTTCATAATTTAATAGAATTCTACTAAAAAGAGGATTTTTAAGCCATGCACTACCGGCGTCGGACGACTACTATAGCCACCCGCCTGTTTTTTGTTATGTAGGCCTAAATCACTGTAAGAAAAGGGTAAAGAACGTTGGAAAAGTGAGCATTTGTACCTAGCCTTGCAAAATTTCAAATAGGCAAAGAAATCACACAGTTTTATTTTGGAAAGCAATTTCTTTGGAGGATTTCAGCTTCAAAACTTTGAATTTATTGTGTTGAAAAGTGTGTGGTGATCGCGGTCGTCTGGCCTACGTTCCGTCGTGCACTAGTACACTTCGAGCACATTCATGCGTTACTAGTACAATTTTCATGACTTGCTGGGGCTTGCTGGGTTTATTCAGCCACTCGAAGGTCTCTGGTACAAACTGTGGATTATTTTCCACAGATTTCGAGCAAGAAAAAGTCTCAATCGAATAAACTAAATGCACCGTGTACCGTTACCGCACTTTCCCATGGAGGACGTCGTGTGTGTTTACATTTTTATACCCCGAACAGGTCACGTGATGCGGGTCGTGCAATCGGTTTGTAAAGTGCGTGATTTTATTTCCTTCACAATACTATAGTAGCCTGAACGTGCTCAATATGTGTGTTCGACAGTACTCACGAGACTTGGCACAGTGTTTGGATCATTAAACAAGGAACTTATATCATTGACATTTAAAGGCATGATTATTTCCCAAAGCTGTAGTAAAGCAAACACTAACAGGGAAAGCCTAGTCTAGTTTCTAATGTCTTGAAGTTGAAGTAAACAATATTTTGGTCGACTGACATTTTTTTTTTATTATTTGAGAATAATGTACGATGGTTTAAGAGAAGCTCAGTTACCATTTTTCTGCCCACGACCGTTCAATGAAACAGATCTACCAAAGCCAGAAATTGTATTTCACGTTGGACCGTCAGTGCGCCCTCTGTCCTTACACATCCATACTATGCAACATTCCAGTACTTTTTTTTTTTTACACTTTTTAAAATTTTATTTTAAAGCTCCTCTTATGCATCTTTCGTCAAAATCCAAAGTTGTATTTCATATTATTAATGTAAAGTAAACCATCATGCACTCCACTTTCCCGGGGAGGTGGAACGACAGTC
The DNA here is from genome assembly GCA_911728455.2 of Marthasterias glacialis. Classification (NCBI taxonomy): domain Eukaryota; kingdom Metazoa; phylum Echinodermata; class Asteroidea; order Forcipulatida; family Asteriidae; genus Marthasterias; species Marthasterias glacialis. Next base: position 18,379,320 of record OU452224.1, read on the forward strand.
TTACGCGGCCCAGACGCGGCACTGTTTGCGGCGTCATAAAACACACCCAGTTCTTGCTCTGGTATAGCAAACTGCGGTGTGACTCGACAACTTTCGGATCAGATTTACAAGGGGCCGTTGGGTACCGATGCGGCTGAGATTGTATATTGTTTTTTGTCAAAAAATTGATGATTTTCTCTTCGTCAATATTATTAAGCAACACAGTGTTGGGGATTCGGATGTGGGTGCTGGAGACGAGGACTACGGTACAGCATCGCATTCATAACCTGCTCGATCCATCCGCAATTCCGCATCGCACACTTCCACTTTCTCATCATCAGTTTAACTTTGCCATTATCATAAAAACGAAGGACAAAACTTTGTGCTATACACGCCTTGATGATTGCAATCCAAGCTGACACTAATCACCGAGGCCACCTCCTGGAGGAATGGTGGGTCCTTCCGCGCCCACAAGCTAGGAACACAGAGTTTATTTATACTTGCCTAATCTCGGGGGTGTTGACCTGGTAGTGATTAAGTCGGAGAGCATGTCTGCCGTGAGTGCTGTGTTCATTGCTCGAGATCTAGCTGGTACGCGTCGCGTCGCGTCAGACAGGCATGGATTGTAATGGTATGGAGCACTCAGACAGGGTTGGTGCCCGTGGATAGAAAAATAGACATTGCTTGCTACGGATCAATAAACAGTCGTTGGTACAGTCGCTGGTATGCGTCGCGTCGCGTCAGACAGGCATGGATTGTAATGGTATGGAGCACTCAGACAGGGTTGGTGCCCGTGGATAGAAAAATAGACATTGCTTGCTGCGGATCAATAAACAGTCGTTGTGTACATCCAGTACTGTATAACATGGACATTGTTGTACATGTACAGCACATGTGTGTGATGTGCGTATCTTCGTATACTACTAGTGTGTGATGTGCATGGGGGTTTTTACGCTGTGTGTATTCTAGCATTGCTCGGTTTCCGAAGAGAATGTTGACAAAACATCTGTCAATATTTGTCCTCAAACTTGATACAATGAGCGCAGTGTCACCCAGTAGAAATCGCTTCAATAGAAGGACTGAAGACAAGGGTCGCACTTGTGACCGTGTAAACATGAATTCGTAAACTGTGTTTTTCATCGAGAGCTTTTGGATTCCAGTAGCTGGCTGCACCAATTTTTTTTTTATTTACCAGTGCAATTACGTGGAGTGTTGTTTCTCCCCCTGCTGGTTTTCTCGTTAAAACCTTCACAAAGATGCATCGCCTCAATGCTTCATCATCAGCATCTGTAATGTCGGTATGGCTCGTCCTTGTTGTTATCCTCGTTGTGTACGGTGAATTTCACTCTGTGGTCGGTGCTGTGATCCGAGAGAATCCGGTGGACTCAAACACCACTCCGGGGTCGACCGTAGTCCTCCGTTGCGCCGTGAACAACGACCCCAGGCAGGCGCCTTACACGGTGTACTGGTACAGACACAACCCGGACGATGCCTACCTCACCAAGGGAACTCAGGTATTTCACCAGACGCGCACAAGAGGGTTGTGGCAAAGACTATCTGTAGAAGGTGACTCGGCAGCGGGGGAATATTTTCTCAAAATACAGAATGTTCGGATGTCAGATGCTGGTGGGTACAGCTGTGTGTATTTTCAAGGGGAAACATATTTAGGGGAGTCCAGGATTGCGACCATTACTGTTTATGTTGCCCCAGATGAGGGATATCCCTTATGTAGTATGGAACCAACCGGGGTATATCTTGAACCGGGACAGAGTGTTGTATTGACTTGTATATCATCAGGGGGAACTCCTATACCCCGTTTGGATTGGATGAGCTGGCATGAGATACTGCCGGGACGGGTCGAGCAAGACCCCCAACCCAAAGCCACGTACGAGCTTCAGATAACGGAAACGGACAATGGAGCAGTCTTCACCTGTGTTGAAGACACACCGGCTACACCCCAACTCCGGACGTGTAGTTTGAAGCCATTCCACCGGCCGACTAACGTTACTATTACAACCTCTCCTGTGAGCATAGGGGAAGATGCTGTGTTCACTTGCTTCGGCCAAGGCATACCCACGGTCACCAATTACACGTGGACAGTTGCCGGTCTGGCAGCTGGAGACTACATCTCGTCATCCGGAAATAAGGTTGTCGTCAGCAAAGACAATCAAGTCTTGACTATTGTCAATGTTGAGGCCGAGGACAATGCAACTATTGTGAAGTGCCATGCCAACAACGAGGTAAATGAGGAAGGAACTGCAAGTACTGTGGTTCTCATCTCGGAGCTCCTGTTGAGCGGTAAGAACGTGAGACCGAGGGTTGACGAGGGGCAGAAAAAGGATGGAGCTGGTATCAGCGCAGGTATCATCGTTGGCTGCGCCCTCTTTCTTGTGCTGGTAATAATAGGCATCATTTTTCTAGTGCGGAAGCATCGCTTGAAGACTTCGACAGCCAGTGAACAAGACACGGAGACTCAAGTGATCGAAACCCAACCCCTTCGTGTTGAGCCGACTGACGAGGCAAAGCCTGCCATCGTTGCCAATTTGCTGTCGAACCCGAGACCGGTCACAATCTGCCTCACCCCCAGAGACGCCATAGTGGAGCATATAAGGGAATCGGAGGAGACTGGTGGACAACCCGTCCGACCGACTGACGACTCCGGCTCGCGTGTCACCGTCGTTGGCCGCTTGTCATGCGCCGGGATGACACATGACTTTGGGGACATTGGAGTGATGTACTCCAAGCCTATCAAGAAGGCGGCGGATCACCAACCTGCAGAGCAGGAGATGGCGGACAGTCACAGTAAACCAGAAACTGACGAGTCGAAACCTAAAAAGAAACCCAAGCCTGCCCTCAGGCCGAAGCCCAAACTTCACCCTAAACCAGTAATTTCAGCCCCCATCCAACTGTCAGAAGAACCGGACCTCAAGAAGCAAACCCGAAGCGCAGAGGATGTCCAAGACGATGAGGATGAGGATGTGGAGGCCATTTATGAGAACATGTCTCATCGACCTGACATTACTATGGACCTTGGGGAGGAGATGGAACCATACCTGAGGTCAAAGTTCACCCACTGGAACGGGGGACAATCACAGTTGCTTTAAAATCACGGAGGTAGACCTTACGCCCCTGTTGTTTTTTATTAATGAACTAATATGATAAATGCAATATTATAATCAACGCCTTTTGACATAACAATAGATTAGAGGGAATATGCCACTCTGGTTTTGACAACCATCCATTCCATCCACTAGTTTTTTTTGTGTTTTTTTTATAAATAAATAATAACAAAATATCACACAAACAATAATCACGAAATATCACACAAATATGTTGTGTGGTGATTTAATACATGTAATTGGTAAAAGGCAAAGAGCACACACTCAGTGTAACAATCAATTGCCACTTGAACAATGTTTATCAACTGTTGAGCAGCTCAAGTTAATTTTTTTTTTTGAAAAGTTTAATGCTCATGTTATGTGCTGAAGTTTGTTGCAGGGCAAGTCCAAATGCAGAACTTTCAGAAGGTTGAACCCCCGTGGAAAGCAAATAAGATTTGTCATTGATTTCGGTGATTTTTATTCTAAATGTTGGGCATCTGAGAGAACAGGCCTTGCGCTTAAGCTTTTTCGTAAAGTAGCCCAAGGGGGCAAGTAAACTGTGCATTTTACTTGCCCCCCAGGAACTTTTCATTGCCCAAATTTTGAACATGTATTGTCATAAATGTATCTTCCTGATACTAATGGTAGCGATCGCAAGCAGTTTAACAGTCAAGTGAAGTTACAATCACACACTCAAAAATAAATGAACACATTTCTAAAATGTTTTATTCACATCTGAAAAGGAAGAAGTAAGTTGCACAGTTTTTAGTCGCCCACAGGGCAAGTTGAGAAGTGATGTTTACAAGCCGCTAGCAGTTTTTACTAGACAATGTATGCTGGGCTAGTGTTAAGGGTGAGCCCTGCTGGTGAATAATTATTCACAGGAATGTACATGGTTAGTCCTTGTGATGATTGTGTGATTGAAAAACATGATGTGTTTATAGTTGTAGCTGTTTTTTTCTCCAAGACGCTTGTTTGTAGGTATGAGACCATACAAAAATAATGACCTTTTCTCGCACTTGCCCTCTAACCGATGTCATACAATCCCTGTAGAGCACATGAATCAAATTAGGTGCAGTATGAAATAATATTTGATTTTGATATTATCATTGAGATACGTTGTGTACGGATGACTGATTAATATGTTGGCTTGAATATCATAGAATACTATAATGATGTACGGGTTAGTGCAGTTCAACAGAGTGCACACACACTGTGGCAGTCCTTGAATTTCATTATTATTAAAGCCATGTCCAGCATTGGTACATATGTAATTGTCAAAGACCAATATCCACACTTTATGTGGCCCTGTGAAAGTTTAAAGGGGCTGTGTCGTCAGTTTAAAGGGGTTGCATGGAAAGGTAAACTTTCACCCAGATACTGCACACGTGTGCACTTGCGGTCAAATCACAAGGGGGTGCTGTCTTTGTCAAACTGTGATGTGACCGCCGGCGCGCATGCGTGCGCAGTACCTGAGTTGTTCCATTTACTGCTATAATCATGACGACGCAGCCCCTTTAAGCTCAATTGGTCATTGGAGTCACATAGAAAATAGTGAAAAAACACCCGTTTGTTTTTTTCCTGTTTTGAAACATTGAGGATTTGTCTCACAAGATCAAAATGATTTGTTTTACTTATTTTTCTAAGGATATAGCATTTCAGACAAAAATATGTCACTGAGGGAAGTTTTCCATCATGACCAGTTTTATATCTTGTAATTTTTGTGTAAATCTGTGAACATTTCTGGTTCTTGATCTTCCCAATAGTGTATTTAGCCCTTTAAGGACCAAATCTGCCTGGTCTCGATGCCCCTTTAAATTGTTCACTTTTTTGTTGTTGTGTAATTTGAAATAATAATAGATTGTTAAGTTCAGTGATGGAGGTACCTTTAGAAAATGACAACCACCACGCCCCCCTCAGAAGTGAAATTCCACATCTGCATACAAACATGTTTACATATTTGTGTTCTGCAGTGACCTTGTGTGTTGTGCAATGTGCACAATGGATTTGTTGTGCGTTGACATCAAGGACCATTGTCAAAAAGGCACACGCCTCTTTTTTGTAATATGTTTATATCACACTAGGATTATGGCTTAGCTAATAATGTAAGAGTTTTATGACCAATCTTTGAACAGAGGGGCCGTTTATTATCTGACAACCTTTCTAAAAACCGCAAATCTTTTGTACCATTACCAGTTCAGCCATATGGTACACAATGGGCCACATTGATGCCCTTTTTATGGTGTTGCCACCAAACTTAAAATCAGACCAATCTATTATGGTGTTTTCCTTGCCACAAGTATGCGATTTACAGTGTATGTAAATTACACAAAAAAAGTTATGATAATTACAGTTGCATGCATGATTAAATTTATGCCGAACGGAGACACCCCAATATTTTTTTAAACAAGCACACGTGTCAACAAACTCTGTATGTATAAAACTTTTACATAAAATAACTAGGTTTTCGTAACCAGAAATGTTATCATATTATTATTGTTGCCTTGTACAGTACAGGTACCATTTAGCAAGGAAAACCTTTATCACTGTTCCTACTTTTTCTTTTTACCTGTGTTCATATATGACAGTAATTTAAAACCCGTTTTTTAAGTTAAGATAAAATTGCTGCATGTACATGTACGTTTAGACACAAAGGTGCAAAGCTCAAACTTTCCAGATTTTGTAAATACTGCACAAGTGTACAAGAATGTGACTTATTTTATGATTCACGGTTTAGAACGGAAGTTGAGGTTAGGGGCATCGTCGCACATAAGTTTATTGAATATAAACTAGCTAGCGATTTTGTAACGAGGAACTACATAGGCCTATCACATAACAAACTTGTGAAATAAGTACTTACTCTAAATAATGTTGTCGTTCCGAGTGCTTTCAAATTTGAGATAACTATGATTGATCATTTTGTGGTCTGCTAAAAGTAACAAGTTATTACATTATGTTCTTTTTTTAAGCGATTGTGTGCTTGAACATGCCTCAGTCAGTTAATTCATAAAAGTAAAATTATTTAAGTATTAATATAGGTGTATATGTATGTATACGGATTACGACCCCACATAGGCCATTTTTTATTTTATTTTATGTTTTTGCCCAGATGGTAAACAAAAAGCAGATCAATTTGCTTTGCACATAGTCCTGAAACTTTTGTTTAGTAAATATCCAACCAGCCAAATATTTGTTGTTATTTTGTGATCCTATCGCCAGGCCTCTACATGTATATTGAAACTGGATCCAGATGATGCTTTATAGGCGACTGCCCAGGTGTGTCTTTCTGACAGCACAGCATGGCTTGAGTTTCAACAGAATTTGCATTTTATCATCCTGTCGGATTTCCAGTTCTGCTTGTCAATTTACAGTTAGATATCATGGAAGAAGGAAACATGCCTCTCCCGTGGTATGCTAATAGTAAATATTATTGTTAGTAAGCAATTTATACGTACACATTTTTCTATAACCTATGTTATATACTTGTACACCAAGTTTTGATGTCAATTTTCACAGTCAATCCCAAACTCTCAGTCGAGAACTCAATCTGGTAGTTATTTAAATAGATAATGATTTTATGTGGATACACTGTATTTTAATTGCAGACAGTTACCGTTCAGTGATGACATTTCAGGATCATTCAGGCAATTCTAAAAATACATATTCATTTGTTGGATGCCACTATCGGGGTTGCCAATCGATGTCACAAGGTCTGGCATGGTGCGTCGTTAAAGGTGACCATTATCACGCATTTTTAGAAACAAGACGAACGCTAGCATATTTGAGGTTTTCAGTGGTCGGGGAGCTAGCTGGGTTTCTGTTTGTTTAGCACTTACGTGGATAGGGAACTCTCACTGAGAGTGATTATAAGAAACGGGTTGTCGAACTATGTTCTCAGAAAAGTTTCGATTTGCCTGCTTTTGTAGTCTTCATTAAATCTAAGTAAATTTTGGCTATCACTTGATTTTTATCTGTCGTACAACAAGTTCATGTTAAAAAGTTACAACATAAAGTTAAAACGCAAAGATACGAATTGTGGTCACTATTGAAGTTAAAATGTAAGGTACGAAATTCTGACTTCAAATGTGGGTTCGGTTTGCGAAAGCTTTTTCGATTTTGTGTGAATAACTTTATCTTCTGTAAAACAAAAAAAGCGAGAAGGTTTAGATATAACATCCCAGGCAACAATTACCAATGATCCTTTCATCTTAGATCAATTAACTTCTTAAAGTAAGTTACATGTACCAAGTACCAATAGCATTACATTTGTTAAAGGGGATGAGTTACTGTAAATTTCAATACTAGTAATTTTGCCAATGGTTATTACATTTAATGTACCTTATCTTGATTCAAAGAGAGTACGCAAACCGGTAGCAACACTTCTACCGATTAATCACTAATGGTTCGTGTTTTATAGACCAATCCGAGCAGCTCGTTCATGAGCGTTTACACCAGCGCAGCTATGGCCGCCGCACGCGCGCGTCGACGCACACGCACATTGAATCCGCCATGCTGATTGGTACATTATGCGCGGATGACGCGCGCGTGCGCCTGCCACAGCTGCTGTGTAAAACGAGCGCTGCTTGGATAAGTGTAGGCCTACATGTATCTGCCGAGAAAGGCAAACAAAATATCTACCGAGTAAGCTTTGTGTAACTCAATAACTTTTTTTTATTCAAACCGGGGAATGTTTTCGTTTTCGCTTTGTTTTTTTGTTTGTTTATTCTGAATGTCACGTGAAAGGCGAGAGCATGTCACATGATGTTTTTGTTTGCCCTGAGCTACCCTGGCCCCGGGGAGCGGTTGACATAACAATGATTTGCAAATGTTGGTTCATGATATCCGGATCTTTCAATGTACAAACAATAGTTGTACCTGTACGTGTATATGACGCAGAATTTACTACTGGAGTTTAACACTGCGAGGCAATCGCACTAACCAGTTTATCATCTGTAATTTGTTCAATGGTGCTATTTAATGTAATGATAATTATTATGATATATATTAAACGGTTTCACTACGTATATTGGAATAATCGAACATGATGCCGACCTTGAGTCGTATTTCTTTTGTTGAATGATTATTATTTGTTCTCCCTGAAATAAATTATGTTATAAAGGCCACGTTAACTGAAATTGATAAAAATGAGTCATGCAGAAATTATGTTAATTATTGGAGCATAAACGGAGCACAGAATACAATAGCACTGCAGATGGATTTTGCCTTAGATGAAAAAGCATGGAATTGTGAGTATGTCATGAGAGAGATATTTGGCCATATGGCCATCGCAGATTTGTCCTTTGAAAAAAATAAAGGAGGTACAGTAAAACAAGCAATGGCAGCCATATTGGAAACTTGAAAATTGCTTGTTATTCTACCTGCATGTATTTTTTTCCCCTTCAAAATTCAAATCTGCGACGGCCCTTTTTAACCAACTATCTTTCTCATGACATACTCTGAGACTTTGTGCCAGATTCCATGCTTTTACAGTATCACCAAACGCACAATTCCCCCAGATATTTCCCCTCTCTGCCCACCATTGATCAGTGTGGTTGTTTCTGTTCCCTTTCGACTTGTCCAAACACACAAATCGTGATCGTCAGCTTTGTAATGGTATGTTCAACAACACCAATGACTACACAATTTACTTCAATGGGTCCAGACTATAGTTCTTGCCAAACCGAGGTTTTAGATAATACGTGAGAAACAAAGTGCTGGAGTTGTGATTAAAGATGTTTCACTTGCGTATTATATAATGTTTTCACCAACCCCCACGCCCCCCCCCCTCCCTCTAGAAAAACAACCCCTTTATATAGGGTTGAATGGATCATAACGCGGTTAAATTAGTGGTAAATGTATTCAATACATTTTAATAATACGGGTTTATAGCTTATTTTTGTGGCTCCTCACTTGAAGTGTAAAACAGAAGTGTAACCGAAATTCATGCAAGAATGTAATGTAACCGCCTGTTTGTATGGAACATGGTTCTTAAGATACTGGTCCCCTTATCGGCGTTAACGCCTCTCTTTTAGTTTCCGACAGGAAAGTACGAGTTAGACCATTTTCTCAATAAGCACAAATCCTGTACACTTTAAATTTAATTGACAATCCCCGATGGGGCAGTTCACGTTTTTGTTTCGTTTTGTTTTGTTTTCCTCAAAGAGTGTGTGTGGGGGGGGGGGTGAATTCACTTTCGATTTTAAATCTTCCTGTCTCCCACTGACCTGTTAAAGGGATTGCGCATAATTGTTGTTTTGTTTTGTTTTTAGTTTTTTTTTGAAGAGGACATTCAACCCCGGTGCGGAGGTACATAAGGTTCAATCACTGAGAAGAATCTTCCTTCCTCCATCCATGGTGAAAGGAAGAGTGCCTTCATGCGCCATCCATAGTTCAAATTAACGTGTGAAAACTTCAGTGAAAAGGCGCTTAAACGTTTCCACAGAAACAACATTTACAGTTTTGTTAGAGACTGGCTCTTGAAACCCCAGCTCAACATTGGTAAGAAGAAAAACATAAATGTGCAAAATATACCCTTCATGGTATAATGAAAATGATGGTAGAAAACGTTTCTTGAAATATTTCTGCCTGAAGTGTTATCGTTTTTAAATAATAAATGAAATAAGATCCAAAATGAGTTTTCGTCTCAGTGAGACGAAAACTCTGCCTATAGGAATGCGTACAAAAATGCTGAATGCATTTTTACCGTGTTCTCGCAAATGAAACAACGAATTGAGCTGACATTTTCACCGGTTGGTTTTATTACAAATATCTTGATTTGTGCAAAGAATGGAAGCATTTACAGTCAGTAATACCAAAGTTGAGCTGGGGCTATAAATGTAAGTACTAGTATATGTAAGTCCGTATTATACCAGCGCTCTTATTATGTGACTCAAACGCAGTTTTCCTTATTAAAGCGACTTTGGTCAGTTGGGTTGGGGACCTGTCGTCGTGATCAGTAGGCCCACTCGTGCACCTCTTTATACGAGCACTACATTAATGATATAACATTTTCAACAGCTTCAATTTTTCTTGAGAGTCCCTAGTGATCCCGGTTACTGACCCGGTTTTCAAGTGAAGGAAATTCCTCATTGTTTTGATTAATTCGAGAGGAAGTCCTGGTTTTGTGGCGAACCTTGATTTGAACCTCTGAGAGGGATTCAATTTTTGGGTTTGTGTGTTTCTATATAGAATTTGCGTTTGTCTGGTTCTTGGGTTTTGTTGGGTACGGTTTCGTCGATCTCAAACGAACATGATGTAACTTATGTTAAGGAATATCAGAAAAGATGTTTTGATTAGAGTCAATCCAGCGTTTGTACCCAACAAATTAAACGTTAATCAATACATGATGATTAAAACCAGTTTAATTGATTCAAGTTACGAGAGTCTTGACTAAAAATCGCAAATTTATTTATCACATTATGCCGACCAAAGTAACCGATCTTATACCAATTTAGGCCTATAGGCCCTATGCCGATTGTGACCAATCTTATGCCGATAACCAATCGAATAGGGGAAGAGGCAGTTTATGTTTGTCTCGCAACGGATTCATTTTACTCTTCCCTGCTCTTAGCTGTGCTGTGAAGAGACTTGCGTCCCCATGTCTTGTTTCTGCGCATTGGGGGCAGGTTTCCCACCCTTCAAAAAGTAGCCCACACCTCGAGTGGCCTTTGGGCCTGGTGATGTGCGAATTGCAATACTTTTTTTAAAAATTTAAAAAAATTGTTTTTTAAATGCGGATTATAACTATGCCGATTACTGGTCGCATGCTGATTACAACCATTCCTATGCCGTTTTCACTGGAATTATCACAGATTGATTGGATTGTGTGCTTATCGGAAACTATGGGTGCAACTCAATTTTGGCCTCCAAAATGTAATAATTCACTGTACTTTCCTTTAGGTTGTACAAGAGGATGCGTCTGTATATCTGATTTATAACAAAGAAGCTATTCAAGATGGGCTATATTATTTTCGTTTTTTGTGTCGAGACTGAAACATTTTCTTTTCTCGAATACTCGGATGACTGCAAATTGTTTTGTTTTCTCGATAAAAGAAAATGTGCGACAAACCAAAACTTGATGGTTGTTCTGCATGGACGTGTTTTTTTTTGTTTTTTGTTTTTTTTTTACGCAAACTATTTTTAATTTAGGACGAGACTCTGTATATAACGACAAAAAAGTTGTAGTTTTACTTGTTGGCAGCTTGTCAGCTTAAAGATAAAGAACCGAAAACAGATTCCAGGAATAGAGCAAGGTTCAGGAGAGCTTTGGATATGGGGACCAGGAAGCCAAACGGGGATACATTTACAGGCAACCAGTTAAAAATCTAGTCTGATTCCCTGACCAAAGATTCCCTGACGACACTTATTTTTTTAAATCTTAGGTCAGGCATCATCCAAAGCTATACATAGATTGTGACGCAATATATAAATATTCATTACTTGTCACCAACGGTGGACGATGTCATTGGATGATGACGGGCTTTGTTTACCTTCAAAAAGCCTGGGATAATCAGTTTGTAAAAATGTTACAAAAATGTTCAAATATAGTGTTGAATTGTTGGGGGGAAGAAAAGGAAAAGAAAAACGATAACGGAATGTGTTTGCAAAACTTTTGAATTTTTATCAACAAAAGAAATGGCCGACCATCAACGACACTGTCCGAATGTTGAAGACAACGAGTTCGGAGTATTTCGGATATTTTCGGAAAAGGAGGCATGCCTCCTTTTTTTGTCACGTGACATTTTGGTGATGCCTGACCCTAAAATCGACAGAGAATAGTCGGAGATTTTTTTGGTCTGGGAACCAGACTAGTTGAAATCCTGCTGGTTTAAATTCAAAGCAATCGGAGGATGAATCCAATTCGGACCTTCACGTACCAGTGGGGGGTTGGGGGGGGGGGGTTGGAGAGGGGTAATTTAAATCTATATTAGTATCAGACACATACAAAAGTGTTCCTTATGATTTCATTGCAGTTGGCACCTCCACTATGTCTGCTAAACTAATCGCCTCTTGTGGCATATATTCCCCATGGACATGTTATTTCAAGGGGCACGTACATGTATGTGAAGAAAGCTTGCTTTAATGTGTATAGAGCAAGGGCATGTGTATGCCGTTTGAGAGTTTAACCTTTTCAGTTGGGTGTCTGAAAGGTTAAACAGCAAGAACCACCATATAGGCCTTATATATTATACCCTTTAGTTAAATGTTTTCTTATACAACCCTGTGGGTACGGGATTTCAAATCGGAGAAAGGCACAAGAGATGTGCAAATTAAGTGAACCGTAGTTAAAGCCCCTAGTCAACATCCAAGTGTCTGTAGATGCTTCCCTTCTTGGCACAAATCAAGATATTTATGTAATAATAACAATACGAGTCATAGCATATAATGCAGGAGCCTCTATGCGCAATAACACAGAACACATAAAGTACATAAACGTAGACTCAAACAAGTGAGTTTTTACAAGCCCTTTGAATCAGCTCATTTCGTTGTTTCATTTGCGAGAAAACGGTAAAAATGGATTCAGCATTTTTGTACGCATTCTTAAGCATAGTTTTGGTCTCACATGAGATGAAAATGAAATGTTGATCTTATTTCATGTATCATTCAAAAACAATAACACTTCAGGCAGAAATATTTCAAGGACATTTTTCTACCATCATTATCTGTGTACCATGTAAGGTATATGTAAATCTGTGAACATTTACGATGTTTCTCTTCTTACCGATGTTGAGCTGGGGCCCGCTTTAAACGACAATACTCCTTTTAAACTATCGCCCACCCAGTAAAAAGTCATGTTGCTTACCATTGAGTTTGTTTTATTGGTATCATATGACTACGCGATGTGACATAGGGACTTGATGTCACTAAATGCAGTGACCTTTGAACCCATCAGGGCAAATCGAGAGTGAAACGAAATTAAATTGTGTGGTAAATTTATATTGCATTTAATTAGGCACTGTTTTTCCCTAGAGTGTGGCAAGTATTTTATAAGCTTTGATGTCCGTTTGCATCCAACATTGACATTCGTAATCAATCCTGCATACGCACAAATGTAGCGCAATATACCTGAACGGTGAGATAAGTATTTGCTTTAAAAATGCACACTTTATGCCCCGTCAACTTTTGCTCCAGTTTGCTGTGCTGTGACTCCGTGTTGGTGTCAGTCGGTTAAACTCGGGATGCTTCGTGTACTTGTGCACTTACTACACATGACCAGATGCGTAAAATAACACAGGTCTACATGTACATGTACATTGTGTGTACATCCTAAAATAATGTAAAAGAGTGGGAAAATATTCGTGAGTGTTGTCCTCCATATCACTCTTGCAAAAAGCCATAAGGCAGATAACTCTTTTTAGAGTGAAAGACGGGTATTTTCATCTCGAATCATGGTAAAGTTCGCTCCAATTTCACTCAAAAGGGGGTGATGCAAAGTGATTTTCACAAAAGAGCAAAAATGACACCATTTGGGGCGAGAGAGTGAATTGTACGTCCACACAAATTTGCACAAGTGGCTCTGCATTTTCCACACACTCTGCAAGTCCTCCATGGGGTTGACCCACAGAGCAAGGATGGTCTGATCAGCATGTGCTTTCCGAATATCCCTCACGACGTGTCTGTTTTTTTCATCAGCGAGACTGGGGCCGTGTGTGGTAGTCGGGGATTACCGTGCACGACCCCCCCCCCCCCCCATTTATATTTGTCAGTAGATCTGTATTGTCACGTGGTCACTGGAGGCCTGCCGAAGGTGAATTTGTTTCTGCTTTCGTAATACATTTCAATAATTTGGAAAGATCGTATGTAATTGGAAAGACGGGTATATACCGTGATGAACATTGTATACCATTGCCATTTTAAAGCAGACGTTCAACGCGATCAACTTAGCGTCAGTGTGAAATTACTGTTACAGACCTTATGCACATGACGTCAAGTTTGAGTAGGGCGCCCTCGACTAGAGGTCAAAAGGGGGCTGTTCATTGGCCAATCCCCGGTGCGCCGCGCGCACAAATCTGTACGTTTCCATTATTTCATCATCGGTTTATCTCTAAGATGGCGGTTTGATGACGTCAATCATGCATAAGGTCTTATAGACTGTTTTGATTAATTCATCGGTTAGCTCAAATTAGCATCGCCAGTTTAACCCATGGTTTTACTTAACAGGTTTGGCATTATTAGACAACAAGGAAATAATTCAGAGGTACGATCCATGTCAGTGAAGCAACACAGGAAATACGTTTGCTTTCTCCCTTTCCCATTTCCCGGTTTCACTTCTGAAACCAGTCTCGGCGTCGTTGTTACTTCAGTTTCTGTATCGCATTGTAGTGCATTGAACAAGTACAGTATGTTCTTTCCACCCTGGTTCTTTCTAAGGACACATTGATGTGCGTTTCAATTTGCTTCTCAAGAAAAATTCAAAATGAATATCAAATTAAACACAAAATAAACTGTATTAATAGAGATATAATAATTATACGGCAGGCTCAGGGTTTGGCTTCTGACTGGTACCTTGAAGAAAGATATTGACTAATAATAGGGAGCCTGACATTAGGGCTGGATAGTTCAGTTGGGAGAGCGGCCGGGGGTCGCAGGTTCAAATCGCTATGTGTATGAGACCATGGATCTAGTATTAATTGGAGGTCGAGGGGTCTTGTTTTTTCCTTAACCATTTTATTCGGGTGTGACCTTCGCTCACCCCATCGATGAGGCGGAATTTAGACGTCAAGAATAGGAAACCAGAACGGAACCTCCTAAATGGCGCACCTAGAAGAAGAAAAAACATATTTATTACACGATGCGTGACGTTGGTTGACCAATGTTGTAAAATAACGATCTGAAATACTGTATGTGGAGTTTCGGTGGTTGAAATTGTGCACCAAACATTTTTCACTGCAACTGATGATTTTTTCTGGCCCCAAAAAACCTTTCTAAGAAAACATGAACATATCACTGGCTGGCTAGAACCGTGTACATTACGAAAGATTGTCATTAAATGGAATACTATATTTTTTTATGGAATACTATACAATGTCCAACCAGACCCAATAGTTTAATACAATAAACACACCGAATGAAAAGCTATCGACCAATGTGATGGCAAACTGAAACAATGAGCCTATTAATTCAGATTTTTTTTAGGGGGCTGAGAATCTGGAACGATTTGTCAGTATACTACGAGGCGCAAAGAGAAAAGCCCCTCATACGTGCGTTGGGTCCTGTAAGGGCCCTGGAAAGTACGTTGATTCTAGATGCTCTATATGGCGCAATCTCAGAAACGATTCCCCGGCACTTCTCCTCGATTTTGAGCAATTTTTTGAAGGAGTAAAATGATAATTCCTTTGGATTGGTTTTACTCTTACTGTTCTGTTTCTGTTCTCTCTCCCCCTCTTGTTTGTTTGTTTGTTTGTTTTTACTTTTTTTTTTGTAACGATTTTTTTTTTTTTTTTTTTTTTTGGGGGGGGCTACACCCACTCTTAACAGCCCCTTAGGCCCCCCCTGGATCCACCAATGCCTAATGTGACTCTTGCTTTAATGTTTTCGAAAGATACGAAAAAGGTCAAAATTTGGCAGTTACACGTAAATACGTTGAAATTGTATTTTCTGAATCGACGCCGATGCAATTTTCTTAGAGCCTGCGTTATAAAATCATGGATGTTTTAACCACAACTATTTATGTAAATCATATGTAAATCATATGTAAATCATACGTAAATCATATGTAAATCATATGTAAATCATATGTAAATCATATTTTAATCATATGTAAATCATAGGTTTGAAGGCCATTGCTTTTATAGTATTATCAATGTTAACCTGCTTCATTAATAGGCCCAGGGGTTGCTCGAGCTCCAACATGGGACCCCACAATTAAAGGACACATTTGGAATTGCTTCTTAACCTTTTTAAGAGTCATTCATGCAACAAAACACCTGTAACTAGTGAATAGTGATTCAGAATACGTCCATTTGCCTCTGTAAATACAACCAGTGGAACCACACTCTAGATAGAAACATACGGTCCGCCATTTTGTGGAGTCAAATTCATGGTTCTACAAAGTGGTTGACCGTGTTCTGTCACGAAATTAAACCAAAAAAAACACACAATTTCAAGGGATGCGTATATGAATCGTTAGGTTCTACATTTAAATTATCTATCCAGACAAATTCATTTCCTAGCAACCGCTTTTTATAGCCCAAAAGCGCCCAATCGGAAGGCAACGTGTCCCTTTAACCCTATGTTGCTCACAAAATGTAGGCCCTTTTCCAAGATGGCGTCACTGCATGTCCTCTTTACAAATTCAATTTAATTTTGGATGGGCTTAGCTTTAAATGTCAATGGCCTTACATCGCACAAAAATAAATAAATAAATAAAAATACGTTTACGTAAAAATTAACTATTTTTGAGTCTATTTAAAGACTTGGAAATATATTTTGAGTATTTTTTAATATTAATTTAGCGTTGGTTACCGAGTGCACAGGGACCTTCGTAAGCAAGTGTGGACAGACTGGCTGGTGCCCTTTTCTATAAAATATAAATAGCGATTTCACATTACATAGTGAATCCCTCGCTTGACAAACCTGGAGTCTCATCAGTGAACTGCAGCTCCGGTTACCGTCGAACCCCTTCAACACACTAAATGCTGATAATCGAGGCCTGTGTTGATATGCCATACGGCCTGCCTGCCAGACATGTACGCCAGGCTGCGGTTGTTTGACCGCGCTGTAGGGTGGCGATGTGCAGTGGTGAACAAACCACACGTTTTCATTTGGGCGGAGTGGGGGAGGGGTGCAAATACATTTTTTTTTTTTTTTTTTTGGGGGGGGGGGGGGGGGCTATTTGATGTATCGAACCATTCATTTGTAATTTTTTCGATCTTATTTGGAGGAGTTGGACCCACGTTGGAGAGTGGGGGCAAGAGTTCTGAGCAGGGGTTGTCAGGCCCCCCAGCAACCTACAAATCTGGTTACGCCACATGGCGACGCGGTTTTTTCCGGTCATTCACACTTTCGAGCAAATATTAAAGGGAAAGTAAAAAGCGTTTATCGTCTTTTGGGGAAACAGTAGGTTCATTTTCAACCAGTAACTTTTGATGACATATTATATCAAACCATGAGCTTCTATACCTTCTTCGGTTTGGTTTATGATACATCCATCTCGTCAACACAAAAGCATAGTCACAAATTTGGTGGGTCACCCTTTCTTGTGTCACGGTTTGTGTTTTGTCAGGAAATTTGTGAACTTTCACATTGGGATTATTTCGAAATAACCGGTGCGTTCTGTCGGGTCTTTTAGATGCCATTTCCTCGGCTTAGTTGTGCGGGCTTACTACTAGTGTTACTGATATCATTATCCCTTTCTGGTAATGAAACCTAAGAACCCTCAAAAGCAACTAGAACTGTAACCCGTAGGCCTGGAGATACCTGTGTAGAGAAGATGTTGAAGAAATCTCAGTTTTAGATGTGGGAGGAAAACCCCAAATAGTTGAAACCCATGCAATCATGTAGGGACTGTTAACCCAATCTACATACACAGGCCCAGGTTCGGAATTTGAACCGGGGGGTCACAGAGGTGAAAGGCTGGGAAGAAACCGCGATGCCTGCCCAAACTTAACTTGTATTAAGAAAAGTGAACTTTCATGTTGAAATTAAATTATTAACCCCCGCCCCCACTGATAAATGTCAAAATAAAGAGTAATGTGAATAAATTTGTCATGCATTTTTGAATATGCAACATCTCCCATCGAGACAAGTAGTAGTAATCCTCAATTTAAAAAAAATACAGAGGGAATTGTAATCAGTTTCTTGCCGTCGATGTAGGGTCATATCTGTGGATTCCGTGACCATGTTTTTGCTACCCTTTTTTTCTTGATGGATTTGACTTCAGGGACCAGTTACTAGGAAAATTAGCTCCTATGCACCTCTGAAATGTGATGGGAACTTTGCCTAAAGCTTAAAATTCAAAATGGCCGCCGACGCCATCATGAAAACGTAACTTTTTTATAGCCACGGCGGCCATCTTGGATTTAGAGGTCAAGATGGTCCCCAAACTCTACAATTACCATTCCAGTAAAATTGTGAGAAATGACATCTCGTTTGTCCGTCTAGGTCACCCGGTGTCAGAGCTATCAAAAGATATGTTTTTCAAGATGGCTTCGGCGGCCATTTTGAATTTTAAGCTCTAGCCAAAGTTCACATCACATTTCAGAGGTAACATAGGAGCTAATGTTCCTTTTAACTGGTCCCTGAAGTCAAATCCATCCAAAAAGGTAACAATAAATGGTCACGGAATCCAAAGATATGACCCTACTACCGTCGTTACGCACAGAGACTGACCTGGCATTGGGCGAGTTTAGGGTCACGCTGTCACCCGACGTCACATTTATTATTATGACTAACAAGGTATCACCCCTGGGGCGCACAGTGTCCCTCGTAAAAAGGACCCCTCGAAAATAAAGACCCGGTTTGTTTTCCTTCTTAAAGGTGATAGTGGGATGATTGGTAATCATGATTGGTAATCATTGAATATAGAGTGCTTAGTTTCAATCTTGAAGCTAACTGATTTATCCAGTGTCAATCCTCCATAGAATTATTCCCGCCTAAAATACCGTCAAGGCCGAGCAAACTTGCGCGTGAAGATCAAGACCCACCCTTCCCAATCATAATTATATCTGTTGCTTAATTTCGATTCAGCAATCGAACAAAGCCCAATATAAACCAGCATCAAAAACATCTCCTCCAATTAAGCAGATATAAGCTGTGACTGCATAATTAATTTTGATAAAACTTAATATTCACTGGTTGATGGTACACGGTTGTATCATTCATGGTTGCATTCATGCTGTATTCATGTTGTATTCATTAGTGTACTCATGTTGTGTTCATGTGTTCATGTTGTATTCATGAAGTATTTTAGTTGTGTTCATGCTGCATTCACTATGTATTCATGTTGTATTCATGTTTTATTCATGTTGTATTCATGACGTATTCATGTTGTATTCAAGGTTGTATTCATGTTGCATTTCTGAAATCTAACTACGTCTTTCTCGAGACGCGTCTCCAGCTAAGCCCTTGGGAGATAAGAAAGGGGAGATAAAACCGTTGAATCACCGTACCATCATGCGTCAATCAGATTGATATACCATATACATGTACGTCCCAGTGTGGTCTTTGAGTGTTTGTGACTATATCTGGGGATCTCTATTTAGAAACCTAACTGTTATATTAGTTTCTCTATTACTGGATGACTGTACAAACTTGGACCAGGGCCCAACAGACCTTTATCATGGTGCGGCCGTCTTGATTTTCTCCCATTCAAACCAATGTAACCAAACCGAGGCTGGAAGGGCAAATAGTCTGGTTCCTTTTTGTGCAATGAATATTAGCATCTATTACTGTTATTGGATACAGGGTACATGACCAAGATGGTGGCAGCATGATAAAAGTCTAATTCCTAGCTCTGCTTGAAGCAGAAAATATTGCTTAAGAAAAAGCTGAAAAGCAAAAAAATGAGCAGGATCAGTCATATAATGTATACCATATGTGACACTGTCGTTTTAGCTGGTAATCCTATACTGGTATTGAAAAGCATAATTTGTTGTGCTAAGCTACTATATGTGCTTAAGCAGCTCGATACAATTAGGTCTAACTTCGCACAGTTGCTTATTATCCAGAAAATGGGGCTCAACAAATTTCGGATAAGTGCTCAGCAAACATTTGCAGGAAACCAGTCACTGATGGTACAAAACAATTGGTTACCAGCCAATATCCCATGGTACCATGGGATTTTGGCCGGAAACCAATTGTTTGTGCATTTTTCTGGTTAGGCAGCTTTATGAAATTAGGTTCATAGTCCCAGCGTTAAATTCGCTAAGCACAACAAAATTGCTGAGCAGACAGGTTACCAGCAAATGCTACCATGTTTCGTGAGCACAGTTTGTGTCTGATTGCATGCTGTTTCTTAAATTCGTAGTAAAAGCGATTCTTTCTTAAGCAAACAGAGATAAGTTCGCACAAGGACCATTTTGTCGACAAGCGGTTGATATTAACTTGTACTCGTACGAAAACATATGTGTTGGGTACCAGGCAATATCGACCTCTAGTCGACAAAAATGGTCCTTGGGCGAACTTGGCCTTAGATGCGTCATTTTTGGTAGTCAATGTCTCATCAGCACATTGTGGGGATATACACGCTTACCATAATGTGCACTCCCCAAAATGGCGAGCGTGGCAGACAGCAGCGTTGATGCAAGCATAGAGAAACATCTGTGGTCCTTTCTTTATGATGTAAGGGGTCAATAGTCAAATTATAGAGCGAGGACCAGACTATTGTTAGTGATAAACCAATAGAGGAAGGAACATGAACTGAACATGAACTGAACCTTTCTCCCGTTATCCGCTCCGTTCAACCTTTGCCCACTTGTCTTTCCATAAAAAAAGAACTTTATGAGGTCATAATTGATGACGTCATGACCTTCGTCCCTGGATAAGAAAACCAGACATAAGACTCCCCAGCCCGTTCGGTTTCCGTTCGAATAAATAGTACGGATGAGTCAATGCTAACTGGTGTGCACATTCCTCCCCCCCCCCCCCCCCAGTAAAATAATGTTATTTTCATAAATATGAAACTTATTGTTACATGGAAAACTAAAAGTAAACAGAATTTCAAAAAAAGGACAAAGAGAGTTAAATTTGAAGAAGAAAAAAAGAGAGAAACATAATTATAAGGGGGAAACATAACGAAGGTGGAAACGGGGACCAGAGAATGAAATTGACCCCGAAAGAAACAAGGAAGGCAAACTGAGAAACCACAACGGTAGTTGATAAACAGTTAAGATCGCGTTCGTGACCTTCATGGGCTTTTCTTCACAGTATTTTCTTACTTTACAGCGAGCTTCATCCATAAAAGTGGCATCAGGTAATATGAGGACATGGGCAAGGATCTAGCTCTGAGAACACAAGGCCTTTATGGGTTCTACACGGGGCCAGGGCCCACTGTTCCTAGGTCTAAAGGGTAGCGTCTTGAATGGACGCCACTTAGCAGTGATTGTTTTCATTTCAACCGGAAACTAATTACGCCAGTATACCACTCGAAACAAAGACACTGGTGTTCACACACTTCAGGCATTAACATCTTGGGATTGGTCTGACAACAATCGCCTTGTGTGTGAGAGGAGACCTGGAGGTCGGGGGGGGGGAGGGAGGTTGGAGGTGGTCGCGGTCACAAAACTGTCCATATTTCTTTGTTGTTGTTATTGGTGTCATCTGTACCTTATCTGTACTTTATGCTTTCCGCATTCTCGCTTCACATTTGGTAACATTTCTAGAAGTATTTACGGAGTCCAGGAGTAAAACTTCTGTTCTTTGACCAACTAAAATAAAAATGGTGGACCGCAGCAGTGATATTCGTGGCCGTGTTTGGGGTGAGGAGGAAGTATCTATATGTTGCTCGATATCTGGTCCAGCGGTTCCGAAGTGGGATCTGCGGTAGTGATATTAATATCTGGATCTCAATCCACCTTTCTGGATTGAGTGATACGCGGTGAGTGACTCACACACAAAAGGCTAGATACTCCGGTCCGGTGTTTTTCAAGCCACTGACAGTTTTTGAGTCGGCCCGGAACAACATTTTCTTCTATCATACGTAATTTACATTGTCAATGCCAGTGGTGTAAACTTGTTTCACATGCTGCACCCCTAGCCTTTTTTTTTAAAACCAGTCTAAGATTAGAAGACCTCAAAATAAGTTACCTATATAGGCTATTTAAGAAAATGGCAGACTGTTACATGTACAATCTATTGTACAATGGAGGACAAGAAGTTCTCTCCATGCTGATACTAACATCACAGTCAACACCTCAATTTCACTGATTTTTTCTTCTTCTATGGGATTAAGTTTATGGAGATGCATGGTTTGTTGGTAATTCTTTATTTTCAACAAGTAACATGATCGTCTGAAACGAGTTTGGGTATTAAAACTAAGCTGTGTGTGATTTGAACACTTTGCTATTACGTCGGAACAAGGGAGGAATAGGGTCTGCCTTCACGAAATACAGGGTGGGAAAGTGGTTGCTGCAGTAATGTCCGTTATTGCCCAGTAAACGGTCATTGTCTATATACACAACACGTCTATTACGTCCCATTGTTTGTTTGTATGTCTGTCTGTCTGTCTGTCTGTCTGTCTGTCTGTCTGTCTGTCTGTCTGTCTGTCTGTATATCTTTCTGACTGACTGTCTTGCTGTCTGTCTGTATATCTTTCTGACTGACTGTCTTGCTGTCTTATTCGATCTCCCCTCCAGGTGGATGACATCCTCATTATCTTCCAACCCTCTCTTCCCGCCAACGTGTGTGTTATTTGCTCCCGCGGATGACATTGCCCCGCAACAATCTCTCATGTTTTCCGTATTGTCTTTGAGTTGAATGAAGAAGGGGTAGGGGTAAGTTTACTTTTTTATAAAATATGTCACTTAATGGGATACTTTTGAGGACGATAGGTGGCAGCAGACTTACCATAAATCCAATGTTCTCGGAAATGTGCGCATTGCATGCTCCTCATAACTACGTAAAACGATGACAATAACCTGGTAAGCCTGCTGTCAACTATCGTTCCAAAGTCTCCAATTAATTAATTAATTTTTCGTCACAACGTGCGTTCTTTCGACTTTCCTCTTTCCCGCCCATTTCAGTTACTTTGCTTCAATTTCGCTGACGATAATCTTGCACTTTTTATACTTTCTGAGATTTAAGAGGTTCAGTCCTCCTTTTAGAAAGTATACTTCCTTCTAAAAGTTTTAAAAGGAAGTATACTGCTCATGTACATTTATAATGAAACCGATCTTCGAGAAACACTTGGTGTAATTTTAGACTTTCACCAAAATCAGACAGTCCAATATTTTGTTTTTCCTTCCTCGATACTATTAGTTACTTACCCTGCTCTCTGGTATCACTGACTCACCACAAGATTCTTATTGGTGGTTGCCTTATGGTTTACTCACCCTCCATAATGAGCTGGGGATATCGACACTAATACCTCACCCAGCAGGAGCACACGATGGGGTGTCTTCATCAATTTGGTTTTCAGTTACTTTAGTTCGTAGAAATTGAAGTGAAAAAATGGTGTCACTTGTCAGCCGTGGCGGGAAGACAACATGCTGTCTACGATGACTAGTTTGTAAGTCTACCTCGTCCAGACATGGCTGAATATAAATTCATGTCCCGAAACTTCCTTGTAAGAGTATTAATTATCTAACTAAATAATACAATAAGAAAAAATACTGAAAGTATTTTGTTGACATGCAAGCATGACATTTCTATTTTACTTTTAATTCTTTTTTATTTTATTTTATAAATAGCCTGAAAAAGTACACAAAAGCATAATACTATCAGGCCTGCTCTTGTACTCAATATTAATAAAATATGTTTTGTTTGTTATTTAAGAGCCAAGATCAACCCCGATTAATCGACGTTAGATGTGGATTTTGTCCATGAGTGTTGATTATGTTTGTTTATTCTGGTCAGGCATTCTGAGGGTGGTTCGGGAAACTAGTAGGCGTCAGCATACTGACTGCACTGCAAAAACTGGGGTGTTAATTTGATTCTCTCGGTATCTACATAATGACAACACCGACATGGTGTTAATTTTACCAACGATAAAGCAATGGGGATAACTAACACCATGTCGGTGTTGTCACATAAAGATACCAAGAGAATCAATTTAACACCACAGTTTTTGCAGTGTAGTAAATCCATGATTGTTCTCGAAGATGACTGCTTGCTCTTGCTCAGAATCACGTAAACAATGGACTGACTTATCCGGTAATGTTGCCACCTAGCGTTCCAACATTCAAAGTTTCTCATAATTGGGGTTGCATTTTGGAATCCAACGCCACCCCAAACCAATACCCTTTGTAAATAATGACACACTGAATAGGCAAATCCTGTGAAAAGTATGAGACACACCATTGTGTTATACCCCCAGACCACTTGATCTCTTATCTCACAAGTGTCATTTCCGGCAAACAGAGCCTGGAGCTGCAAAAAAATGTCATGACACCACCCCTGCACAATGAAAGTGGCTTATCAATTTTTAGTGGATGACCCGACATTTCACAGTTTACGCTTGGAATAGATTTGTCTGCATACTGTTAACAATGTAGGCTGTGTGCGGCCGATTAAGCGTTTGCACGGGTAGGCCTACTTGTCACTTGTTGATTTGATCGTTAAGTACCCAAATCCTAGGAGACATTGCCAGAGAAACCAGACCTTGAATTTGAGAGCTAGGGCATTGCGAGGTCAAGAACAAGAACTTGATAAATGATTGTCCTACAGTTGCGTGACCTCTCAAATTATTGCTTCGCTTTAGAAAGAGACATTGTGAGTCAAGGGATGAGTGGTAAAGGTGATAGATCGGGCAGTGGACAGTGAAGCAATGAAGTGGTTGTATGCATGTTGTATGGAAGGCAAACGACGTTCTAACGATGACGGTCTTTTAGAGGAGAGCGTCAGCAGCGTATAACAAGGATTTTTTTCCACTGGGGGTGGGGTTGCATGGGGACATTGCTTTTCAGTGGGGGGGCCCAGGTACCGTGGAGGGATCAGTTTTCTTTGGTCACGAGGTTGCTGGACACTCAGTTTTTGGTCCATTAATGTAGCATAACCCAATATGCAGCCAGGCTGGCCTGTATGCACCCATGCAGTTTGGGGGGATATGAATGAAATGGCTTGCAAGAGACTGTGCAAGTCTCGCGTGTATTCGAACATTTTTGGGACCATTTTGGTCCCACACACATTGCTGTAACACGTGAAGGAAACAAGATCACGCGCTTTAACGGACCCTAATGTTCGAATACGCGCGAAACTTACACAGTCTTTTGTCTTGTGGTGCTGGTTTGTTTAGCGCCCTCGTGCGGCGCTCGTGCATTATAATACATCAATTAAAAAGCAAGACTAAGCATATAATCTTGAAGCACGACTACTGCAACACTTTTTAACTAGGGCTATTTTCAGTGGCGTATAAAGATTGGGTACGGGGCGGGAGCGCCCCCCTTGGCCCCGCCTCCTCAAAAGAGATCGGGACAAAAAAAATGCATGAATGAATGGTTCGATACAGCCCCCCTCGCCAATTATGTCTCTGTCCCCATTTGCCCCCCCCCCATGAAAATGTCTGGTAAATCCACTGGCTAATTTCGACCTTTCGGCTTCGGTTCTGGCTGAGGTTCTGTCGTCAGTAGTTTCAATAAACAATGTGCAATTTAAACGGCCGATACACAGGAACACGAAGCCTGTAAGTGTACGCCAACTGTATTCAGCCAGAGTCCAAGTCCAAGCTGTGGTTTCACAAAGGGTCAAGTATTACTTTATCCATTTTCGAAAACACGGCTCATTTTGTAGGCTTCCGCTCCGGCTTACTGTTTGAATTAAGTCCTTCACCTATTTTTTTGAAAAGGTACACCCTTTTCTAAAAATCTCTCCTAAGCCGGAGCCTGAAACTTGTGGCCATCGGCATGCAAGCTTATAGCGCCCTCTTGTGCCAAAGTAAACTTTCAGTCGGCGAACTAGAGGGCGTACAAAATCATGTGGCACGGCCCGACAACGAGCATTTTTGACCATTGAGAAAATGGCGCGGAACATTCATTTACACTGGTCACTCATCAGTTTACACTGCAACCTTTTTTTAAGTGGACATTCGTATGCAATTGACAATAGGGATTTTTCGCCCATGGTGGATCAGCGGAGTTCCGTGCGTAACATCGTGAGTGCTCCCTCTAGTTCTTATAACTCTATGGCCAAAGCCAGGCCACATAGAGGGCAACTTGTTATTTTTTTCCTGTCTAGTTGAAATTTGTGTTTTATTTATTGTACAATGAATGGTGAAAACGAACAATCAAACAAGCGTTACCTACCTAGGTCACAAAACTCTTCATTTACACATTACATCGATCTTAAAGTCATTAACGAATGTCAAGTAGAATGGTGAGAATAGTCATTCTTATGAGTTGAAAGATGGGGTGTGACTCATCGAGGCGAAGCCGAGTTCAGTTGAAAATCTTACAACGAATGAAACTAATAATTTTCTCAATTGCACGAATGCAAAACATTCTCACCAGTGTACACCCAAAACATTCTTTATTTGTATATTGACTGCCGCAAAGTAACACGTATTAGACAGACCTTTGGTTACAGTTTTTATCTTGGCCTACACGTACATGAGCTCAAATATTTTTTTTAAATACATTGTATTTTTTTTTAGAAGTAACTTGAGAGGGGGGGGGGGGTGCCAACGAAGCAGTACAACATTGGAAACATCTACAAAAATATCGGCCTTTGGTAAAAATTGAGATTATATTTAATTCCATGGAGCAAACTAACTCGGTTACTATTGTCATAAATAATTTGTTAATTGGAGTCCCATATTTTTTTAATCAAGATTTATAGGAGAAGACTTAAAATCCGCTCAGTACTTTTTGAGCAGACGATATCTTTTTCTCGCGGTATGTAAATTGTTTTTGAATGGACTTCGAATGTCGTCACACAACACGTGAACACGCCTGCGCCTGAGGGACATGTATTGTGCAAGATGGCGTCGTCATGCTTTAAATAATTGGGAAGGTAAGAACAATATTTCTCATTCAAATTTATATATCTTTACTCGTTTATATAACATGAAAACATGTTTAAGTGGAACGTTTTTTATTCCAGCTGTAATTGTGCCATATTTTACCGGTAAACGTTGGCTACCAAAGCCGCCAAAACTTTTCCATTCGCGACACATTCCCTGCTTGCATGGCAAAAACAATTGAGGCATGTGGTGCCGCTTTGGTGAGTAGCACATTTGGGCTGAATACAAAATAAAAATATTATTAATTGGTATTTTTATAGACAAGCACGCAGAGAATGTTAACTCGGGGTGAAAATAGTAATTAAATTCCTGAAGTTTTAAAACGGGGCCTTATGGCCGGATAAAACTAAAAAAGGTGGGGGTGGGGTAGCCCCATACATTGTGCCAATACGCTGGACTCCCTCCGCTTCTTGGCCCAACGAACCCTATCCTCTAGGACCAGACATCAAATTTGAAATCGAAACTTACTTTTTTTGGCAATCTTAACCCTCAGTGATCGGTCGGTCATTACTGTCAGAGTCTTTAAAAGATTTCCGCCGCCCTCCCCGTGCGATAACTCCTAGGCTTTAGGTGGAATTTTATGACAAATCTCCGTACAGAAGTCCATGTGAATGACGGTGTGAAGGAGCCATGATGGTTGCCGTTGCGCTGTTCAGCGAGTGAGGGCGCTATAACTCGTCGTAATATTGCGCTAGTCTTTATTCCAGCAGTCTTCTTGCGACGTTTATCTGAAAGTGGTGACGTCTAGGTTTCGAGCAGTGGTAAACGTTCTTGGATGTGCTGACTAATTGCGTGCATTACACTCGGGACAGCCGCTGTAAAACTATCCACATCGTTTGCAGCCGGGCGACAATCAGTCGCCTTGGACAAGGCCAGCCTGCAATTTTAGTGACGAATGTGACCCTTTTTACTTTTAGTGGGAGGTGGGGGACGGGGGTAACAGGGTAAGGGGCGTTCGGCAATGGGCGTTCAGCAACGGACGACGAACGACTACACACACAGCGACACGAAAGAGACTAGCGTAACGGCAACCATCATGGCTCCTCCACACCGTCGTTCACATGGACTTCTGTACGGAGATTTGTCATAAAATTCCACCAAAAGCCTAGGAGTTATCGCACGGGGAGGGCGGCGGAAATCTTTTAAAGACTCTGACAGTAATGACCGACCGATCACTGAGGGTTAAAATTGCCAAAAAAAGTAAGTTTCGATTTCAAATTTGATATCTGGTCCTAGAGGATAGGGTTCGTTGGGCCAAGAAGCGGAGGGAGTCCAGCGTATTGGCACAATGTATGGGGCTAGGGGTGGGGTAGCCCTAGACCCAGTAACTGGGGCGCTGTACTCCTTTTTTGAGATTTTGACATTATCTATTGTACTAGCGCCCCAGTAAGGAATATGTAGTACTAGTAACTGCGATGGTCAGGAGGATTTAAAACACCTCTGTTAAAAAAAATGCCTTAGAATCAACAGAATTGCTAAAAATTCGCCTACTGTCTTCTCCAAGTGTTTAAGGTGAAATAAAATGCATTTAATTCTACTCACGATCATTTTCTGTCCTCCAAATCGATGACTTTTAGGGTCTCTGACAACCCTGACATTACAACCGCCATTTTTATTACTAATGTCACGATTGTTTCCTTACTTGAAAAAAGTCGCATTAACGCTGCGGGGGATTGCGTGTTTATACCAGGTAAACACGGTCATGTGACCACCTTTCAACCAATAGGAATATCTAAATTGTCTTTGGTATTTATGAATAAAAAATAAACAACTGTAGGGGGAATTAATGTGTTCCCAAATCCCAGTTTTAGATGATATGCTTCGGGCCTCAAATTAACCCACGGCACCCACAGTAATTGCTGTGGTACCCTGTGCTTTTGCAGTGGAACCCTTTGCAAAGTTCCAATACAAGTTTACATTTAACCTCATAGTCATAGAAGTGCCCCTTACCCAAAGAAAATTGCTGTGCCCTTTTGAGAGCGAAGTTCAAGGCCTAATGCTCACATGTCTCAGAAAAACCATGTTTGTTGTTATTTTCATTATGCATGGTTGGTGAAGTCAGTTTTTGTTTATTTTTTTTTGTTTATTTTATTTGAGACCATTTATCAGGATGCTTGATGATGCTTGAACTTTCATCAAATCAAGTCAAAACATTTAGTTATTTTGTATACCATAGCTTGTTTACTTATGATGTACCTTGAATGCAAATCATTCTACATGTCAAAATATTGTTTGTACTGTATTATATCTATATGTAACATGAACATTTCTCAGATTTCAGAAACTAATTTTCACGAATAGACCCTGATATTTTCAAGTGTGGGAAAAACAGACTGTCCTGATCCATGGTCTTATAACCATATGGGTGTATGGGTTTATTTTGAACTCATGTGTTGAATTTACACACCCTCTATAAACTCTTTTTTTTATCATTGAGCCATTGGAACATCCTGGTTTTCTAGTGAACAACTTGTTTCAAAAGTCTGGCTAGATACCCAGTCCCTCCTGATGCATTGAGGAATAAAGGTAAATTTGTACACATTATTTGATATTGTGGTTGTTTTGTTTGTGTTTAAAGAGCTGAAACAACAATGCATTCCATGGGGTTTCCTGTCCATCACTATCCACAAGAAACATCATAATGATGAGATGGAAACCTGTATAGTCTGAAGTAGATGATCATTTGATGTTATGCAAGAAACAAGATAACCCACTCTGTACAGGTGAGTCTATTTAACACAAGTATACAATGTAAGGGAAGATACATTGATGGTTATTAGAGGCCTCGTTGTTTCTTTCCTTGCTGCTTGAAAATGTTGCTGATAGTTTTCCATGTATCCATTACCGGCTAGTCAATAGTCACCTTTATCTCTTGTTGGCCTATTAAAAAGCACTGTCTCTCCATCAGCACTGACTTTGTTATCAATCGTTGAACTGCTGCAAGTCAAATCCCTCATCAGCATTTAATGGCTTGCTGTCTCATCTTTCTTTTGACACCTTTGTCAAGGACTTGTGTGACTCTACTCCTATATGTTTATACCATATGGCATCATATTTCTTCCAGCATTTATGAAGGGTTTTTTTCCCTTCTCAAACACTACCTTTGTGTTATGTTGACATTATGTTTACTCCTTATAATTACCAAGAGTTTTTCTTCCATCAATTATTGACTATAAAACGAGAAATGATCCTAGATTGCAAATCAGTGATCACAGTCTAGATTCATTCTGTCATCATTATGTTAAGATCTGTCCATCCAACACCTTACTGGACAATCAAGAGCTCTCTATCGGTTCCTTCAGGCTTACCTGAAGAGTTACCCTTCCCATTTTGAAATCATGTGATTGCCCCACTCAATTAATATCTGTCCATTCTATTGATTGGCCAGTCAAGTCTATCATATCCAATTCAAGTCAAGTAAGACAAATAAAATGTCAAACCTTGTTCACTTTTTTGTCTCACTTCTTTTTTTATACAAATTACCTAGCCTTTAATTGTTTACCTGAGAATTTCTCTAATGACATGCATCACAAGACTAAAGTCACAAGTCGGAACAGTCTGTTGCAGAGATGTTTTGCTGACCTTCCCTGAAGACTGGTCAAGCTATTCACTTTTTATTCAGCCCGAAAAATGTACTAGGTATTGTGAACAAATACCACGTCATGGACCTTTAAAGGCATTGCATACGTTTGGTAATGACTCTGAAAATTTATGGCAATAAAAACTTACTTGGTAAGAAGTACAGCTGCTTTGGATAGTATAATGCATATTGAGAAACGTTCAATTCGAAGTACCGCCGTTATGGAAAAATATATCACTTTTTATCTCCAAAAATTTGAATCTGAGAAGCGTTGTTGGCGGTAACGCTTCTCAGATTTTGAACGTTCGAATTGACTAACGCCCTCAAGTGTCTAAGATTAACTGCTTTGTAAATTGATTCCTAATTGGTCGTTTTCGCCGATCGATCTCTGAATGGGCAGTTCGCCCCTGGTTCGATCGCCCTTACACGGAATCGCCGTCTTGGAAAAATGACAGCGAGTCAACACCAATGCGAATTTACTTTCCAACAGTAAATAAAGGCCCAGTTCCCCATCTTGCGCCTACGGCGCTGTATAATCTTTGGTCACCACTGACTGCTGATCTCTATTGCACGAATTACGTAATTCATAAACATGTCACATTTTGACATTGCTGTGTGCCTGACGGATGAGTTGTCGTTTCATATGTTCCCAAAATTTAACTCTCTGAGAAAGATATGGATTAGGAATATACGCACAGATCCTGGATGAAGTTTCAAGGTAAGTCTCAGACATTCATTGTCAAAAATGTTTATTTAAAACCATACCATGGAGGTACGTTTCGTAACTAGAGTAGGCTGTAACTCGCTCTTATCTTATTACTAAATACTATTTTATTTACTAAGTATTACTAAACAGTGAGTAACGTTCAGACGTTAGTGCACGCATACCGTCGAAGAAGGAAGTGTACTCCATGTCTGCTCTCTTCTATGTTCTAAGTAAGGTCAGACTGCACGAACATGTGGCTCATGGAGTCGAGTGTACAATAAAAAGCCTGTACAAATAAGTTATACTACTATAGGACTCAACCATTGTCAACTAATTAGTCTGGTGGAATCCCTGAGGGTTTTCCTGATTTCACTGGACAATTTTGTAAATTTATGATGTTGAATTGCTTCTTATCTTGAATTGAACCATGGGCATAGACGAAGGACGAACTAAACTGACAAACTCAAAACTGCTTATGTTATAGTCTTTATATAATGTCCTCAGAAGTTACATGAATGGAGGTCTTTAACTCTGAATATTCTAAGGTCTTTCAGGGATTTTCTTGGTGCTTTACTGATTTTCTTAATTTGTTTTTATTTTTGATGTTTTGAATTTCAGATAACAAGATGCACACATGTTTGTTCGACTCACTTTAAAGAAAATGAGTTTAAAAACCACAATGACTGGGAAAAGGCTTCTTAAATGCTCCAAGCATTTTTCCTTGGACTGTGGAAACTCCTAAAAGGCGGCAACTTAGAAGAAACAGAGAGTAAGTATTTTATTTATATCAACTGAACACAATTAACTCTTTCTAGGGATGTGTTGACTTACAACTTAGTTATGCAAAGCATCTGTTCATTCGAAATCTTCATTGTGCTGAAAGCACTAGCTAAATTGTATGTTTGGCATTGTAAAACTTTTTAAGGCCTCTCCCCCACCCCACCCCACCCCTTAAAAAAGGGTTAGTGGGTGGTTGCTACTAAACCTGGGAAAATGAAGATATAACATGAAGTCCCTCCTGATCCTTTTTTTTTTTAAAGCTTTGCTATCATTACTCTACAATGCAAAGCTTGAAATCCTATAAATGAACGGGTAAGTTTCATTATTAAAATTGTCAAAATTATGTGTCATATTGACAAATTTCTTTACAATTAACAGGTGTCCAGCAACAGCTGTGAAACATGGAGAGTGACTGTGGTGTGGAGAAGCATTGCCAAGTTACCGGACCATGATTATCTGGATCACATCCCCTGTAGAAGACAAACTTTTAGGCCACGCAGGAACGAATTGAACAACTGGAAAGCAACTTGATAAACAATGCCGTCCAGAAAGACATTTTTCGGAAAGGTATTCCAAAGATCCTGCATAGATTTACACGGCATTTCCAACATACACACTGTTGATGGAATTTTTTAATTTTGTTTTTCCTCATGCATCAACGATGACCCGATGGAGCCAAGTGGTGTGTTCAAAAAGAGGAGAAAGTTCATCAATGCGTGCTGGCTTTCGGTCTGAACTGCCACTTATTGACCAGTTTTTTTCTTTTCCTGAATAAGGTCAAAATAATAAGGTTCATTCGATGAGGACTTAGGAGATAAATTTGGCATATCTAGTTCAACAGTCAGCAGATTTAGTATTACTTGGGCTAACTTTCTGTATGCTGTGCTTGGGAGTATTCCTTTGTGGCCAACAAGAGAGATGGTCGACTGACATATTCCAGATGCCTTCAAACAGTTTTCAAAATCTTGTGTTATTTTAGACTGTACTGAACTATTTGTGCCAGCACCGTCAAGTTTGAATTTAAATTCAGAATTTTTTTCGCATTACAAACGTCATGAAACATTTAAATGCCTTATTGGAATATCACCAGGAGCAGGAGGCCTTGTTACATTTGTAAGTAACCTCTATGCTGGTGGAATTTCAGACAAAGAGATCACCAAGCAGTCTTGTATATTGAATTTACTTGAATCTGGAGAAGAGGTAATTGTAGATAAGGGATTTGTAACAGAGTACCTGCTTTGTCCTGTTGAATGTAGCTTGGTTATTCCACCATTCCTTACTGCTGAAAGTGGTCAATTTTCCAAAGAAGAAACTGAAAAGACGCAGACCATTGCAAGACTCTATGTGCATGTAGAGTGAGCTTTTCGTAAAGAAATTTCATCTGTTTGATGGCCTCGTACCAATTTCCCTTGCTGGTACAGTTAATCAAATGTGGACAGTCTGTTGTAATGTAACACATTTTCAAGGGCCATTATTCTAAGTCAGTGTAGAAGTCTAACAGTCAAGTGTATAATTTTATATTTATGCATGAACCATTGAACATCGTTTTATGAAGTAATCCTGTAAAAAAGGCCGTTTGCATCATTATTGGAGACAGCCTAGAATCAGTTGCCTGTAAATTGCATCATGTGACATGACTCTTACGAGTGACAGCAGGCATAGATTGAAGGAACCATACCTCTGTTTCTTCTCCAAGAAATGGCTTTCTGTGGCATTTCCCCTACATATTTAAAACAGGTGCTGGTCAGCACAAACTTTGACCTAAAATGTGCATGTATTATAAAATAAACTAATTATGCCATTGCACCCCAAAATACTAAAAAAGGACTTAGTTTCTGCAGTAGCACCATGTAAATTATCGAGCCCTGTGGACATTTTAGATTCCTTAATTGTTTCTTGAAGGATCTGCGACACACTCAAAAGCAATTACTGTATGTGGTTCTTCATTGTTTTATGTCAATAAACAGTGTGTTTAAAAAAAAAAAAAAAATCCCGTATATTGATTTTGTTTTGTTTTCTTTTATAAATAATGGTTTTCAGGAACGCAAACAAAATTCACATGCATTACACAATATACTTTGTGGCTACTTTTGTGAAAGAAACAACACTCTCCTTGGACTTACAATGTATGTGGCTCAGATTATTGTCCTCTGAAATGCCCATGAATAGCTCCAGAATGAATTACTCAATGATAACGGGAACCACAATGTGTAGAGGGGGAAAAAAAGAAAAGTTGGACTAAAGGACAAGAACTATTTTATGTTTCAGTCTTTTTTAACCATCATTTCGGTATAAAATCAGGAGATGCATCTTCAAGTAATTACAACTTGTTATCACACAAAGCTGGCAGCAAGTACTGGAAACAAAACGCGCCAGTTATGAATAGTCTATCATCAATGAATGTTCCTTCTACATGAAAGTCATTTGTTTTCCACACAAAGAAATCACACCATTTTGATCCAGTTGAACCCATCATCTGTCCCATAACCTGGACATAGTAGTTATGGGACTTTCTCAGTTTATATAACCATGGAGGTAGGAATTAAACTCATGATATAAACCATTCACACAAGACTGGTACTGAACTTCCGTGAATGAACCCTTCATTTGGGCATTTATTTCGAGGTGTTTTTCGGCTCCGGATTCGGCTCAGGCTAGCTTGGCCCCGCGGTTGTTATGACAATTGCGCGTGCTTTGCGAACGCGCTCAGGGCCAGCTTCAGACGAGAGGACGGACCCTGAAGCCGAATCCAAAGCCAAAGCCGTGGATTCGAAAAGGGCCATAAATCCTTCCGTCTGGGGAACATGCCAGATGTACGCATGATGGGTTGATTACTATTTTCCTTTGTGCCGGTAACTACTCCGGTCGACGGGCTACGTCCCGTAGCCATAGATTATTTATTGGGGGGGGGGGGGTCAAGTTTGTTTTCGGTTTGAAACATATTCAAAAAGGAGTCAACATGATTCTTGTAAATATTAGCACGGAGCAATAAACTGATTTATTGCTTCATGATAACCACAAGTCGGGCATGGGCAAAGATTATTTACCAAACAGTACATAGCAAATGATTTGATTGAGCTTGGATTTCCTCGGTGATAACATCAGCGAGCACAATGTGTAGGCCTACTATACATGACACTGCGTTGTTTATTACATGTCCATTTCGATTACAAAAGCTACCGAGCGACCAAATTGGCCTAGATACTCTCAGTTCACAATTTCACCACAGTACACGCATACGTACTGTACATGTGGTACCTAGAACACAGTACAATGTACATGATGTGTGTGTGTGTAGCTTACTCCATCACGTCCGCTTGCGGTCAGTCAGCTCTGCTGCATATATTATCATAATGTTATGAGACCTGCCAAACCACAGTGGAGAGTTCGTGACCCCGTTTCGGATTACACGAAGCCGTGCCACGGCTGGCACACGGACCCCCCGGGCTGGCCGAACGAACCAATTTCAAACGGCCCATATTGGTATTTTTAAGATAACGACCACAGGAGGGCGGTAGTACTTTTTCAACGAACTACAATATGAAATGTCGAAACTATTTACTAACTGTTCTCCGGCGTGAAATAACCGTTTTAGTTTGTCGCCGAAATCTCAAAAACGCTACTACCTTTTGAAATGAAACTTTCACAGGTTAGTTTTATGGTATATATCTACAATTATATTGGTTTGAAACAAACAGTAGGCTCAAATTACCAAACGTATGCAATGCCTTTAAGCAAATACTTTTGTTGAGTCTCTTTTGCCATCCATGAGGAAACCCATGCTCTTGAAAACAATCTGTGGTCTTTTTCTCATGTAAGAATGCATCATATCCAGGTATGTACAAACTAGGAAATAAAAAACAAGAGACTTTTCTGATTTAAACAATTCAACCTCTGTGATAAGAAACTGAATTTGAAAACACCCAATGTGTATGAAATATTGTGTGTACTGCGCTTTGTGATTTGTGCTTGAAAATGAATTGGATCCAACTAACGAAATTTAAAAAGAGCATGTTATTTTATAACAAGTGAAATAGGTGCCTTGAAAAATGTTGTTTTTGAAACAGCTGTTCTGGCCAACCACCCTACGTGAACATGTGTACAACAGCATTGCCTGCTGCTGGTACCCAGAAGTCAGCTTTATTGCAATGTCATTTTGCCTGTATTTTGTCTCTGTGTTGCAAGGAACATGGCTGAAGTTGAGCAGGCAGTGCAAAGCATTTATTTATTGTGCTCCACTCAAACAATTCATTTTTTTAGTTAATTACTCTGTTATTATTCGTTGATGAATGTTTACGTTCAATATCTCATTTGAAAGCTGATAACTTTGGTCCTCATACAAAAATAGCAATTCAACATTTGGATTCATTTTTCAAGGTAAAATCAACTTTAGTACAGATCATAATAATATATCTTTAAATCAAATTCACATGTGTCTTGAGAAACAAGCACCAAAAGCTGATTGTTTCTGGTTATATGGACTTTTAGACATTCACATAAATTATCAAGGTCTTTTCCAAAATCACTCTCTTGATTTTACTTGATACGACTGTTAGTCTACACCTTTCAAACCCATTTATAACATATAAGATAAAAACAGATGTAATTGTTTCCTCTTTTGTTTCCGCTACAAGTTACCCCTCTTCTAGTTCTGAGACAAACTGGCTCTCTCTTGGGATTTGTTGTTTTTTCTTTTGTTTCCACTGTAAATCACTGTCCCCTCTAACTCAGTTCTGAGGCAATCTAGCTCTCTCTTGCTCTTGGTTGATTCCTCTTTTGTTTCCACTGGAAACAACTCTCTCCTTTAGGCCAATTCTGAGAATTCTTGGTCGCTATTGCCCCTTTTGTTTCTACTGTAAATTATTCTCACTTTTTAACTCGATGTTGAGGCAATCTGGCCCTTTCTTGGGATTTGTTGTTCTCTGTTTTGTTTCCACTGTAAATCACTGTCACCCCATCTCAATTTGTGAGACAATCTTGCCATTCCTTGTTAGTCCTTCATTTCCTAATGTATATCACTTTTATTGAAGACAATGTTGCCATCTCAATTTCTTGTCTTATTTGGTTACAATAAGGATCTTTCTCACCTCTCAGATTGACAAATCTTGACAACTGTTTGGTCTTTGGTTCTCACTTTGGACCCATTTCAATGCTCCAAAACCATCAGAGATAACAAAATACAGGGTCCGATTTCGTCCCAAATATTTGCATAGCAAAACTGCTATGCAATTTTTTTTTTTGCATAGCAATCTCAAAATTTTGTATAGCAGTCCAAATATTTTGCATAGCAAATTTGAAAATGCTTAAATATTGCAAAATAGGTAAATTTGTGGTAGAGGGTTTTTGTGTGTAGTTTCCAGGCTTAATTTAAGGCCAAGGCTATGTTTAGAGTACCTTAACGACATAATAATCCTCATCAGAATATTATTATGTAATAGTACAAATATCGTGTGAAAGATTGGACTATTATAAAAGAACACACAAAATATCAGCTCCAAATGCTTTGAACTTAGTGTTGTGTACATTTATTGTACATATTTTATTTTAAAAAAATACTTCCAGGTAAAGGGTGACTCACTTAAATTATCCAAGACTTATGTGTACTTACGTTATTATTTACACAAAATTTGACATGCCACTTTTCCGGGGTCCTACTAATTGCCGACCTCTGCCGACCCCTACCGACAACTCGAAAAAACCTACCGACAACTCATTCCACATGCACTCTTAGTCACTGGTTTAAGCTTTAAATGATAGATAATGTTATTATGAATCCTAAAATCCTTATTTTTACTTCTTTGATAGCGGAGAAATAAGTATTTTCAATCACGGAATATGATTTTCCGCGAAGCAGTAGCACCGTCCGCCATGATGCTCGATTACGCGTAGTGGACTAAACCATTTATCGATGGGTAAACTTAAAAGTTGTATGACAACAGAGGGCGCCCTTCTAAACTATATCGGGAAATAATTCCAGAATAAACCCTCTATACTCGTGTTGAATCATTTTTTCTTGAAGAGAAAAGGTTTACAAATGTTCATATGTAAATGTTATTTTCATCAAACTAGAGATGCTACACATTTGCCTTTTGTAGAATATGCAATTAACGCTCCATTTTAGAAGTGCGCCCTATACGCATTATGTACTTACAAACGAGTCTAATCTTGGTATGGTGCCATTTTATCGTTCTGCAAATGCACATTCAACCCCCACATAAGTAGGGAACGAGACCTCTGCTGCGTGGTGTGTGCTCCATGTATTTGACAATCGACTGTCGTCATGCACGTGAATATTTATACAGGCAAGTACAAAACATCGCTAAACCAAAGTGTATCGGAAATCATTGTAAGATTTTTTTTGTCAATCAAAAATATTGCAACAAATGTATCGCACATTGTATCGCAAAATGTGCGATGCACTTTCTAAAATTACATCGCAAATCGGCCAATTTGCATCGCAAAATGCGATGCGATACAGGGGAAATCGTTCACTGAAATAGTCTGACCTGATTTTGCTCTGACTATAATTTTGTCCTCAAATTCGGTTTACACTGAGGGTCACTCTCACCTCTCAACTTAGAGGCATTCCTGCACACTCCTCTTGGTTTTGCCCAGCTTAGTTGCAAATTTATACATTTTGATTACTCTTGGTCTTTAGTTCTCACTGTGGATAACATCCAACTCTCCAAACCATCAGAGGTATTTTAAACATGTTACTTGCTCTTGCTTTGAACTAAATTTTGTCCTTTCAAGTTTATCTTTATTTCCTCTTCTACAATCAAAAAGAAAGTTGCCCACTTTAATGCATGGTTATCACCAAAAAAAATACAATTAGATAAATGTCACCTTCCATGTGTATCTCAATCTCACTTTTGCCTGGTCACATGCATGGTCTTAGTACTGCCCTCTTCCAATTTAGATAACTTTCACTCTTACTCAATCTTGATACTGTATTTGTTAATTCTTATGGTTATGATCTCTATGGTTCCTACTGTTGACAACTCTCACCTTTACTTCATTCTGACAGGATCCTTAAACACTTTGCTGTTGTTTATGATGTACATGAAATAGATGCTATGAAATGTATTTATCATGTGAGAACTTGTCCTGTTATTATTCTACTACCGCAGAGTAGATTTCGGAATTCGGGGGGACAACTTAGTTCTAAAAAGAACTGTCCTGCTTATTAAGTACTACCTGGGGAGGTAGAAAATCGCTGTGACTACTACTACTTTCGCTTTGTGGATCGAGGGGACTTCTCGGATAACTAAGTTTATTGGTCTGAACGTTTTGACTATTCTGCTCTGGTCATCCTCAGGAGACTGAAGAGTGGTTGAGATGCTGGTCTCTTTACATTGGATTCAGAGGTTTCAGTGTAGACTCTACACTGTAGAGTCAGCACTGCTTTGGTTCTTCTGAAAGGAGAACTGTGGTTGGTGGGCTCATCAGAGGCATCCTATGGGCTGACCTCTGTACTGAGGCATATCAGTAGACTGTGGGATGTCAGTGGAGTAGGGTGGTAGGATTGTGTGCCAAATACTGCTGATGAATTAGCCTATGTCTTGAGGAACAGTGTTGTGTTTATGGATCTTTATAGCTTCTCTGATGCGACATGTGTACCAGTTCTTCTCAGAGGCTATGATTTAAGCATGTTCCCAATCAATTACACGGTCTAGATCAGCATATTTGTCATATTCCCCTCTGCGGCCATGGGCTTTATGTTCTTTAAGCCTCGTGTTAAGGTCTGTGCCACTCTGCCAATGTACACTTTACCACATGAGCAAGGAATTTGGTAAACTCCTACTTGACTGCTGGAGCCATGTTTGTCTTTGTGGCTGTAGAGTTTGGTTTCTAGCTTGTAGCTTTTAGCTTGTTGCGAGTTGGGCAGTAGACCTTATATCTGCTTCTCGGTGGATACATTGGATTTTATGCGATGTGTGGCCATTGTATGGAAGGACTGCAATATTCGTATCTTCAGAATTTGAGGTTTGAGAGTTGGTCTTGGATATGAACTCTTGTTGGGTTGGTCTGTACCTGTTCTCCTTTAGCACTTTGTTAAGGTGGTCCAGTTCATTTGGTAAATGTTCTTTGTCACAGATTATGTGTGCCCTTCAAAGTAGGGTGTAGTGCACTGAGTCTTTTACAGTTGGAGGATGAAATGACCATGCATTAAGATAGCGGTCTGTGTGGGTTGGTTTTCTGTACACGGAGAATGTGCAAGAAAACCATGCACCCTCTTGGAAATGAGTACATCAGTTAAAAGGTAATGGATTGGATGTCTCTGTTTCCATGGTAAACTGTATGTTTGGATGTTGCCGGTTGCTGGTTATAGTAGTAGTCCTGGCCGATTTCCTACCTCCCCAGGACAGTTCTTTTCAAAACTAAGTTGTCCTCCCGAATTCTGAAATCTACTCCGCGGTAGTTGAATAATTACTGGACAAGTTCTCACAAAAATAATCTACTGTATAAAGCAAAGAAGATATAATCACATAGTGTTACCGCAAACCAAATATACATTGATACCTCACCATGTAATGCCTCAAATCCTATATTGCTCAAGTGTACCAAGGTCTTATCTCACTCCATTGGTTTTGTGGGTACATCGGGGAGTAACAAAGATCACCTTGTTACGTTACAAAAACATCATACTCATCATAAGACCTTGACTTTGTTGCATGGACGTGACAGATAATGTATCTCTTAAATCCTTCATCAATTTCCATTGCCCTCATTGTTGGAGTAAACTTTCTTCTTCTCAATCAATACTTCTTCTTAACCAGCAGCGTAGCAAGGATTTTTGTAATGGGGGGGGGGGGCCAGGGTCCATGTTTTTCATGAATTACATGTATCAAAATCCCCCCCCCCCCAGCTATGCCACTGTTCTTAACCAAGTCATTTATCTTTCCGATAGTTTGCTTAGCCTCTAAATCAACTGCGTCTTTATAATTCATACACTCATCTCTCTTTGGTGTTCTTCAGCCTTCTCAATCAGTTGGTTTAGTGCCATACAGTACATGTAGTTTTAGTTCATCTGTAGTTCTCAAAGTCGTCTTTGTCACCTTTTTTATGAAACAAAAATAGTCTTGTGTGTGGTCTATGCCCGCTCCACAAATAAATGACTGGGTGACCTTCCGTCCGGTGGTCCAAAATTATATAATGGATGGCGTCTTAAGATGGCTTCCGTTTCAAGGTAAGGGAAACATTGCGTGTATTAACGTCATCCGGTGTCAACTGGTGAAACACTTCTTGCAGTTATGCTCAGGAGATCTTTGGTGATAGTGTGTCCCCTTGTCCAACACCACTCTCTATCCTCTTTTGATACATCTTTGTCTCTATGTACCCTGGCAGTAGCGTCTGTGTGTATGTCTTCAAAGATGTAAATGTATCCTTCATCAATTCCTACATTCCTCAGTGAATCGAACATTCCCTTGTGTTCAATGGAATCTGGTAATCAATGAATCCCAGGCAGAGGTTGAGGTTGGTTATTCATTGTATTTTTCAATCAGTTGATTTGATGTTGCTTAAAAGTGATCGTTGTTGAACAGCCTCCCCTGAAGCCTGCTTGTTCCCTTGGTTGGTTCTGACCCAAAGGATCCTTTCGCCCATTCTGGATTACTTTGGTGAATATTTTGTGTGCAAGAGTAGACTGATCGGTCAGTAGTTTTTGATGTCCACCTTGTCATCTTTTTTGTGCAGCAAAAGACCGATTTTTGCTTCTTTCGAGCTGAGTATTGTTTTCCCTTCTTGTAATACCTGATAGTCCAACACTGGTCAGCTGTTTAATTGTCTCGTCGTCTCCTACTTTAAAATGATGTCAGCTATTAGTTCATCAAGTCCTGGTGACTTAATACCTTTCATTTTTTTTATGGCTTCATATACTTCTGTATACAAGGTAGTTAATTTTCAGCTGAACACTCTGTCTTGTTTTCTTTTGGTTTTGTTGAACTATACACTCTTGTTAGAAGTCTGAGCAGATCCCTAGTATTTCTGCTCTATCTGATGTCATCCTTATGTTTAACTTGGCTGATCCTTGTGTTCTTACCGTCTCGCTTCTTTAAGTTTTGGGGTTCTTTCCCCTCTCCAATATTCCTAGGAATGTGATCATATTTTCATAATATTTGATCGTATTCGTTTAACTTGGCTGATCCTTGCGTTCTTACCGTCTCGCTTCTTTAAGTTTTGGGGTTCTTTCCCCTCTCCAATATTCCCAGGAATGTTATTATATTTTCTGCATCTGATTCTTTGCCACCATTTTTTCTTGACCATTTTTACAATTTCTGCATACTCTATTTTTGTTGTTGCTAAAGCCATTGCTTCAATTCCTCTGAGTATCTTCCTTCTTTTATCTACATCTCTATTTCATTGCCCTCATCTGATTATTGGTCCCTTGTTTTCTTAGATAGTGCAAGATTTTATGCTTCTTCCATCAGTATAGTTGTTATGTGGCTGCATCTTGTGTCAGTATCTATGTCTTCCACCTGTAATACAGAAAAATGATTTGTCAGTACAAGTTGGAATTCTTCTTTCTTTCCTTTCAGTTGGAGGATGTGAATTCCTTTCTTCCTTTTGTTGTTAAAGATTTTAGCCTGGCGACCTTTCTGTCGATGAATATTGTTGCTCTGCCCATTCGATGGTCATTTGCGATGTCTTAGTTACGTCACACTTTTCTGCTATTCCATTTTGGCTACACAGATTGAAGTCTGTTTAGTCCCTGGTAGTTGGACTTTCCCAAGTCCAGTATCTCTTCTTGCCTTTTCTGAAGCTGGTATTGTACACGATAGTTTTCTTTGTCCTTTGCAAAATTGTCCCAGGATGAATTCTTCTGCTTCCTCACACGTTCCTGTTTTGCATTGTCTTTTATATTTTCCTTTGTTGTTTTTGATGGCGGTGTGTATGTCTTCACAGAGCTCCTTTACAGCCGAGTCCTCATAGTCACTGATAGGTGCATATGCTTTAATTACACACATCTGATCACTGTCTGCATGTTGGATAAGCTAACTACTCTGTTTGGGTAGCTTTTGATTTCAATAACATGATCCTTGAACTTTGGATTTATAAACAATCCCAGTCCTCTTGCATCTTTATTGACTTCTGTTGTTCCTCAGGTGAAGAGCCAAGAGTCTCCTTTATATTCATGAACCCTTCACCTTCTCTCTTTATCTCCAACAGTCCAATTACGTTCACTTTGAAACCTTTAAGCTCTTTCAGTAGGTTTTCAAGTGCCGTCTCTGTGCCGTTTCAGTGTTCTTGCATTGTAGGTACACAGATGAATCTGTGTTAGTTTGAGCGTTCTTCTACTCCCATGGATCTCACAGCTTCCTCTTGGCTTTGACTGCAAAACATCATACGAAGGACCTGTTGTATAAATGCAAAAAATAGTTGATGTCCTTTGAGAAAGACTCTGCTAGGGTCGAAACATGAGGCCATTAACAATTGTTTGCTTTTTGGAAGATTAAACTTCTGATGAGTAGTGGCTGGTCGAACTGTAGTTGTGCCTGTTAAAGCCATGGCTTTTTACAGCCCTTCTTTAGTACTTCTTCATATTGCTTGAGGGAAATTTTGCAATAAACTGACACGCTGGTAGGTCAAATTGTCAGTAAAGGTTACCTCACCCTTACTCACTGATTGAAGAACCTGTCCAGGAGACATAGGATGTTGTGATTGCCAATGGCTATTCTTTTAGAATATCTTCATCAGGGGTCCCACTACCCCAATCTGGATGGTTTTATATTGGAGTGGCCCTCTCCTAGATAGGTTGCTGTCCATAGCTAATGGGTCCCATCTGCCCAGGTTTGAAAACAGAGTTTTCCGTCTCCTAACAGCATGATAGGCAATCAATTGCCAACATTTCGTCGTCGTTTTTACAAAGTGGCAAATGTGTCAAAAATCACAATATTCGGTTCTTGTGCATACTCTTTATGAACACAATTCTTTTAAGATTTTCACCAAGTTTCAGGACCTAATACATAATAGTTTTGTAATTACACTAACTTATATTTTCTATTTTTTGTTTTGACGAAGTGACAAATCAAAATTCGTCACTTTATCTATTGAAATACATAGCGCGGGCACATTGCCAAAATGAGCGTGGTTTGACTTGGAGTTTTTAAAAATGAATGAATCCATTCAATTATCGTTTTTTCTTTGTGACAAACCTAAATATGCATGGGCTTGTATACAGCACTCTGCCAGCAGGTCTGGTTTTTTATTTTTACAAAGTGACAATCAAAATAGTTGCAAGATTGAAAATGATTGAAGAATTTAGATTAAATTTTATAGTAAAGTTTAAAAGAAAAAACAGTAAGCAGTCTTCTAAACAATAGTTGGAAAAATAAATAAACCTCAAATGTGATTTTTCTAAAAGACAAGTATTTTTGTGTGTGGTGCTAATTTGTCGTTTCGTAAAAACTGAGGATTTGGTCAGTGACTTCAACGCTTGTCTGCTCCCTTCTTCAACCATTTGAAAGATGACTAAACATTGTGGTGATTGGTCGACCAAACAAGATCATACCAGCTGTACTTACAAACTTTCTAAACTCACAGTTTAATTGCAACCTTTTTGG
The DNA here is from genome assembly GCA_911728455.2 of Marthasterias glacialis. Lineage (NCBI taxonomy): Eukaryota > Metazoa > Echinodermata > Asteroidea > Forcipulatida > Asteriidae > Marthasterias > Marthasterias glacialis. Next base: position 18,423,640 of record OU452224.1, read on the forward strand.
TTCAATTAAGAAACATTCAACTATAATCAGAATTCCGTATGAGTGTTGGTTATGGAGTGTCTCAGAAGTGGGGAACATTCCTGTCCAAACGGAATGTTCCCATTTGAATATTCCCGAATCAGTGGACCTTGAGCACATGCCTGTTGGAACACAGTCCCAGTTCTTTTGGATAATTCTTTTGGGAACATTCAGAGACGAAGATTCAAAGTGGAATGTTCCAATGGAACATCCAAGTGGAACATTTGTACCTGGTACGCTTGCTGCCTATGTGCGGTGTGTGGCCGCAATGTTCAGTTCATTAAATGTGATGAAGACTCCATTGCCCGAGCCACGCTTGGGGCAAGGCCTCTCATAGCAGATGCAAAAACATCAAAGTTTTTTCCCAGATTTTGTTTTTAGTTGTATTTCTAGATTGTAACAATGACTTAAGTAATTCACATGTAGGCCTGTAGGACCCCTATTTCATTATACTGAACAATCGACTGTTCATTCATGATAAAATTAAGTAATTCAAAATTGTGACTAAGGAAGTAACGATACTTATTAAACAGTGGTGGTCCCGAATGAAACATACGATCGCAACTCCATGGTAGTTAAATTTTGACAGTCACATACAGACAACATTCTCATTTGGGTGAGAATGTGCCACCATTCAAATAAGAATGCTCAATTTGCAGTCCATTCTCGCAAGGGAACGGCATCCCCAGTGAAACATCCAAATAGGAATATGCCTGCGATCCGCTGGAAACACCGAGTATGCTCAGCAGGATGGCCGAACATTCTCATTTGAACGTTCCAAGTGATCTGACTTTTGAGATGCTCCCTTAGGCTATACAGCATCATTTCCATGAAACTTAAAGGTCTGAGCTCCGAATCTCTGAGTAGAATCAAGTGATGGATTATGGAAGATTTTGAATGGCTTAGGTTGGAAACACCGAGTATGCTCTGCGGGACGGTTGAACATTCTCATTTGAACGTTCCAAGCGATCTGACGTTTGAGATGCTCCCTTAGGCTATGCAGCATCATTTCCATGAAACTTAAAGGTCTGAGCTTCGAATCTCTGTACCCTGGGTAGAACCAAGTGATGGATTATGGAAGATTTTGAATGGCTAAGGTTGATGGAAAGAAATAAAATTTTAAAATAAAACAATTTTTTTGTTGATAAGCAAAGTTGTTGGTTATTTAGGTGAGTGTCATTTAATGTGAGTAGAACAGTCAAAATGTGAAAGTAGCTCAGTTCTACCAGTAACCTAAAGTATCACATTTTAATTTGATAATAATCAATATTTTTGTATCTGTTTATTTTGATTGCAGTTAGCCTGATGAGCTTTGAACTTCACTGCACATTGATGACACAATAACTGGTCTGGCTATTCTGTCTTGGGTCTGAAATGACCAATCAACCTTGGAGTGATTTTCAATTTGTACTTGACCTTTAGATTAAAAAAAGGTCAATTTGATGTTATGATTAAGAATGAGTCGTAAAGTATGCAAAATTTTGAAACTACTGACAACAAATAATGATGAATGACATCATTATTTGATGATACAAAGGCCTTGAATTGTAATTTGGCTGATCCCTGGTACAGGGAAATTGAGATGTAATTCACAACAGAGGAATTAGACAAGTCAAAGATATCAATTGCACTCAATTCCAAAAAAGAGCAGTTCTCATGAAGAAGAACTGAGTTAAGATCAACAGAATACCAGGCCAGTGATGGAATGCATCTTGAGACTGTAGGACCTGTATGATGTCATCAAAGACCTTCCTGCTATGACACCAATCTTCAGCTTAAAAGGTGAGTTAACCAGTACATAATTATTTGTCATGTGGTAACCAATGAAGATGTATCAGTGAAAATACCGTCAAAGTAGATCATTCAAAAAGATCAGACAAACTTACTTTAAGTGAACGTACAAAATTCACTTGTACCAAGAAAATTCTCAAAATGAATGAATCCAATTTCATGTGATGTTTGTACAAGTTCAGATCATCCCACACACCATTATGTTTGGGTGTTTTTCATAAAATAATTAGTTGCTGTTAAAACTCTATGAAATCTCACTTTCTAGCAAATTATACCAAAAGATGTACTCCTGATACAATGTTCTTTGACAACCTTGTAATCAAATACAGATTGCTTCATTATTTTGGTTTTTCGAAACCAGAGGATCAAAGTGTGTTGATACTGTTTTAAAACCTTCAGTGCAGCAGTTGTGTCCTTTTACCCTGGCTGCTCATTATTCAGAGAAAAATGTGTACACTTTTGTTTTAATAGCCGAACGGTCTCGCGCACCAGACTGAAGCACCTCTGTTTCTGATCAGCAGAGTGTGGGTTCGAGTCCTGGCCCGACACTTGTGTCGTTAAGCATGACTCATAACCATTATTGCGTCAGCCTTCAAATGGAACGACAAGCTGTAGGTCCCGTGCATTGTGTAATGCACTAAAAAGAGCCCAGTTAAACTTATCTCTAAGAGAAGGGGTTTGCCCACGGGTTTCTGGCAGTGGCTGCTGAATGTGACGCAGAATCTTGTAAACCCTTATAAGGTGCTACATGAGTGGTTCTCAAAATTCAATAACTTCAAAAGCCTGTCTTAGGATTTTCTTTTAATAAGCACCTTGAGTACCTACATGTAGTTAGTGGTAGATTATTATTACAACAGTTAAGTTTGGTGTGCGATAATGAAGTGGAAATTTTAATAGCTAAGAAAAATGAGTTGTCTACACTGTGTAGAATTTGATGTGTTTCTGGAATTTTGTCAAATTAACGTGTTTATTGCAGCTAGTTTTCTACCATCTGGGTAATGGGTGAGTTGTTGACACTCTCGTTTCAAATGGAAGAACTAAAATATTTAGATAAAAATAATGTTTACTTTGTTAAGTCTAAGGTCAACAATTGATCTACTACTGGGAAAAAATTGGACAGTGCGTTACTCATAGAATATTTGATAATTTGTATTCATGAGTTGCTGTCGTGAGTTGCTGTACTAACTACACTACCTGCTACCAGTGCATCATTTTAGAAAACTGTTACCTGAACTAAACTTATCATAGAATCGTTGATCCAAGTTGAGGCAAACTATTCAAGTTAAATATTACACCAATTGGAATGATGTAAGCCATCATAGAATAACAAAATGATTCAAGATTGTGACCCCTACAAACCAAGTTTTCTAAAAAAACAAATTCCATATCACCCTTTTGATCCACAGATTTAAAACGGGATACATGACTAAACTAATTTATAATTAAAGCAGGTGTAACTAGGATTTTGAGTACCTTCAGTGAGGAAATGTCTTAAGGTAATTGATACAGTTGAGGATGGATTATGGCATTTTATAGTACTCTCGACTATTTTGCCAAACAAAGAAAACAACCATGTTTTTCTTTAGACCTAGACTGACATGTGCATTTATTGGGTTGTTAATTCTTGACCGATCTCACTCTCTTTCACCTATTGCGCCAACCTTAAAAAATGCATCAAGACTTTGCCTTCTTGGTTATAACATCTTGAACCTCTGTAAGAATAAAGTCATCTCTGATATTTCTCAGACCACTTGTAACCGAGTTGGTTTTCGGTGTTCAAGGTCTCGAGACTAGTCTCAACACCATATTTTTCGGGTCTCAGCATTTTTCAGGTCTCGGTCTTGTCTTGGTCTCGGACTCAGGTCTTGAATAGTCTCGGTCCGAGACCTTGCCGAGACCCATTAAAAACTCCTGAATGTTTGAAGTTGATTATTCAATTAACCGCTTTTGGTTAATGGTTTATTGCATGTAGCACCAGGCAATTTATCACCAGCATAATTGCTGCAAAGCAGCATGAACTGTTAACGAACCACATGTCACACAATGTGTGTACATCTATTTGAGCAGTGACATTGTTTGACATAGCCACAGTGTCGAAACTAAGGTACAATTTTAGGGGGCATAAGGGGGTGCACCATTTTTTCTAGGGGGGTGGGGGACACTTCTTGCCAATGAAAAATGTTCACTTTTCGTAAACAAGCCCCTTTTCAGCGCTCTTGTCATGCCATTAAGTATTTTCTGTAAGATAATCTGACGTGGAGGTAAACACAAATACACTGTCTGTGTGTAAATAGAAATAGTTTACAAGAAAAACCATTGAAATTACCTCATAAAAGCTTACAAAATTTTATGCTGGTAATTTTTAATCTCAAAAGTCCAGATTTTGAAATGGGGGAGGAGGGATGGACATCAATTGGGGAGGGCAGTTGCCCTCTGTGCCTCCCCCCCCCCTTAGTTACCCAACTGCATAACCAACAGGCAGGTTGTATACAGTATTGTCACAGTGATCCGAACCACTATACACTTTAAAAAGAGTTTAGAAATAACATTTTAAGATAACAAGTTTTCTCTTATCATACATTGCTGTCTAGTTGACAATCAGACTGAATGTCAAGCAACTCCTTGGTCATTAAATTTGCTTTTAATGAGCATGAAGAGTTTGTAGATAATACAACAGGAAAGTGTAAAGCATTCGTCCCCCTCCAAGTTTTGTTTTCTGTTAAATAGCGTTGCTAAACAGGCAGGGACCAGTTCAGCCTTCATTAGACTTGTTACGCCACTTTACTCACCTAGGACTAATAATATTACCCCAAACATAATTGAACCAACAGAACTATTACTTTAAGTAACAAGGAAAATCTTTCCACATGTAGGGACAGAATGAGGTGTGTGCATTAAAAAGTGAATTTTTCTTACATGGTTTGTACAATTACTACTTAGTTGAAATGGATGAAGCAAAATAAATATTAGAACTTGTTTTTGTCCTTGTTAAAAAAAGAAAATAAGCCAGCATGAGTAAGACTGAAGCTGAAACATTTTTTTGATTTTTGGTTTTTGCCAAAAGTTTTAACAGCACATGACTTGACTTGAGGACACCCTGATCGCATGTCAATTTTTATTTAAAAAAAATCTTTTACAAAGTGTTTACATTTTTTAATCTCGGTCTCAGGCAGTAAGGTCTCGATTTTGGTCTTGGTTGCAAACTGTAAGGTCTTGGTCTCGGTCTCATTCTAAGTCTCGGAAGATGAGGTCTCAGTATCGGCGTCAGTCTGGGACTTTGAGGTCTTGACTCCAACACTGTGATGTTTTTCTTGGCTGAAGTCAGAGGTATACACCCCCTGATATGCCCTTGGCGTGCTTCATCTTATCCTCGCTGAAATTCCAGTTCCCTTATGTTTTTTAATTAATTGTGCCAAGCAATAGTTTGGTTGGTACATTTGAATGAAAATGGGAATGTGAATTCAAAATAATGGACAAGGATCCTTCTTAACCAGTTGCCCCCAGGATTCTTTTGGCGGAACTGCGAGAATCTTTATTCTTTGAGGGTACCACTGACTTGACAATGCCAAGGGAACAAAGATTGTCTTTATTGGATCTTCCATATTAAAAAGCATTTGATTTTGCCTGAAAATGTCAAGTTTACTATATAATGATCTACTTTAAATTGCACCCATTGCAAATTATTAGAAATGCTACCAAAGTGATACAAGGACCAACTACAAATTTTAACTATTCTTATTACATCTCAATGCCAACCCCCATTTTTGTGTTGTGGTGCACACAAACAAAGCACATGTCTTTCATTTCAATACAGTAAAGAGATGCACAGACATCTCCTCTGCAGCAATGTTTTCTTATAATGAATAAAAACAATTCTTTAGTTTTGTTTCATCTAATTTTCTTTTGCATACAACTGGTGTACACAACTTTTGTACTATCTTACGTTGTATAATGTTGGTCAGTTGCCACTCTTTATCTGTTGACTACATTATTGTCACGCCAATTACAGTACTTGCCCTTCCATATGTTAGGATGTTGGGCACTACTCTTCATTCATCCTTCATCAACACCAATATTTCTATACCTTCCTCCTGCTTGATCTGTTAAGATGTTGGGCACTACTCTCCGTTCAACCTTCACCATTCTTCTTCTTCCTAAAAAGTACAGTCAGCCCTTGGCGTATTTACTTACTGTGATTATCTTTACTTCTATAATTATGTGCCCATCCTATTCTGATTCAGAGTTCAAAGACAATGAAAGTCAATAGTGCTCTCTAGTCACCTCAGCTGTTGTCTTTTAAAAACTCTTAATCACAAAACAGTCCCTACATCATTCAAGAAGGGTCCTCTTCCAAGAGACAATTGTTTAGAATAGAACCAGCTGGGTTGAACTTCCTTTTGGACTCTGTATATCTTAGAACCAAGATCAGTACACTAAAAAAGAAAAATTAAAGATATATAATCTGTGCTCAAGCTGATTTTACCCTGAAAAATAATCCAAATGTTGATTTTTTTTTTGGTAGAATGATCAAAGCTATTAGGTTTCAAATAGGTGTTGAACGAGAAAATTCATCAACAAATAATAACCGAGTGATTTATTAAGATAACAAATATTTTTTTGTGTAGCACAAAAAATAAACTCTGTGCTCTGCCTGCTCAAATTTAGTCAGGTGCCTTGCGACACATATGTTCTAGTATAGCTGACTTGTGGGAAACAGCAGCAGGCATGGTCGTCACATTTTACATAGGGCTGTTGGCAGGGATAGTTATTTAAAACACAACATTTTTAAAGCCATCTACAAGGTCAAAACACAATTTATTAATTTTATTTGCTATAAAATAACATGCCCTTTTAAATTTCATTCTCTGGAATCAATTTGTTTTTGGGCACAAATCACAAGAGCACGGATTAGACATCTTTAAAAATTTGAAGTGAAAATACAAAACTGGCCAGCTTTCAATTTTCTATCACGCACTACTATAGTATCAGTGACATCAAATAATTTATTTTCAAATGTTTGATACTGTCTTTGAATAAATATAAACATATTCCTAGTTCTAAATAACACTGTGGGTAGCATTTGCTGTTGGTTTCTGTCATGCTAAGACTTTGGACAAGGACCTGTTCAATTTACTTCAAACATTACAAGATTTAGCACAAGTTTGCTTCAGAGTTACCTCCAAATTACTGCCAGGCAGAAACAAACAAAATTCTTTAGAAATATCCTTTTCAATTATTTTATTGCACTGTCATGGTGTTAATTTGTTTTGTTTTTTCCTAGTGACCTCATTATTCAGTCTAACTGTGATCCAGTATACAAATATTGGATGCATGAGTGCACTGTCGCAGAATATAATCACAAGGTGAAATCTGGACTATTCCATTTCACTAGGCGAAGCCAAGTGTAATGGAAAAGCCATATTTCTCCAAGTGATTTTATTCTGTGGGCTGCACTCATATGCATCTAATATCTATGTTATACAACTCACACACAGATGATTGTCATTTGATTTTAGTTCTTTTCTATAAACACAAAATAGACACAGTTCCTCATCCACACCACACTCTGAAAATAAAAAATAAAAAACTTCTAAACAATGTGGATGACTCCATGTAGATACCAGCCTTGTCTGCCGTGACACGACCTTGCCACATTTGGAGGAACTGGTGGGAATGGTTATTTTGGAAATGGTGCTGCAAATTTAACGTTGAAAATCCATATTTTTTGACTTCCTGTAATTATCCCTATACATTGGTCCAACGTCGCAGCAGTAAGTACATGGCAAAATAAGGATGACACATGATGCGTGTTCCACCAATCAAATGACAAGGATCTGTGAGGGTGGTGTATAATACTAAATATTTTAAGTTTATCAAAAGTTATGTTAAAGACGTGGTAAAGTTTCGGTGGGGCATAAAAAAGAATCAAAAAGTTAAAAGTCGTGGAACCAATAGGTCAAAACTTATCAAATGGAGTAAATTGCAAAAAACAAAAGACTTAAAACAAAACAGTTTCGGGGCCCAACTTAATAGAGTTGCTTATGCAGAAAATATTGCTTAACAATTTTTAGTTCAGCAAAAATAAGGAGGATACCAGTCACAGATTGTATATGTGACATGGTATTTTGGTTGGTAACTTTATTCTGATAACCATAACTTTTGTTGTGCTTAGCTATTTTGTGTGCTTAAGCAGCTGTATGGATTTGGGCCCTTGTCTTCCATGTATTTCTCCACCATGGTCTATCCTAGGTGTGAAGTGGTATGTACAAAAGTGCATGTATAAAGTACCCAAAATACTTGAGAGTGTGTGTGTGTCAAAACTTTCAATTCACTGACTTTTTTGCAGGATAGTTTATTGAATTGATTCTTGGAAACTAAAGGATTGGAATAAATACAATCCAATGATTTACCATCTCTTTAATATATGCTAATTGTTATTTTAAAAAATCACATGACTTTATGTGGTTGCTAGTACTGCATCAAAATCTCAGAAGCTAAAACGACATTCATTTTGTCAGAATTATTGACATAAATTTATTTATCCTTGACCAAAACTGTTGGAAGGATATTATTAGTTAAACCAACAGGCTGATTTTATATACATTCCAAATAATGGGACATGTTGTTGTTATAAGTTATTATGAATGTCAACACAGAATCAAATTAATAACTTTAACATAGTTTTTTGAGGCCAATTTCATTCAAGTTCACCAATATTTCCCGTATTTAGGGATTATTTTAGCTCTTGTTGCATTCATTTTTGTATCATGCACACATGATTTTTTTTTCCTCGTTCAGGTTCATTTGAGTAACTTTATTTCATTTGTAGACATTCAAGACTACACTTTCATCATTTTCTTCAGTTGAACTTTTACTAGCTATTTACGATTGATGACATTAAAGTGGGGTTGACCAGCCTCTTGTTGCTGGCTTTTATGAAACTGACCTAATGAATTTGATCTTATTTGACCAGTGAATGCTAAACTATATTAAAAATGAATTACTTCTTTTAACTGATGTGAGTGAGCATTAATTTTCAAATGAATTGGAATGAGGGAGGGGTTAAATTGCATGAATTTTTGTTGGAAATTGGCCCGAAAAAACTATACTAGGCAAAAATGAAACTCCAACTTCAAAGTTCTTCAGAAGCTGAATTGCTAATATTATGTGATTTATTCAATAGGCAATCTAACTAATTAACTCAAGTGAGAGTTCCATTGTTATATTATTTTACTCTGTTGCTCAGAAAAGTTTCCCACCTGGGAATTAAACCTCATTCCTTTTTAAGTTTTTGAAACAAACTGTGGAATTGAAGCACAAATAAAATTATGTGATGACATTCTACATTGTGTAAATGACAACTACTCTCTCTGTAATCTTAAATCTTCAAACTTTTAAAGAAGTGAACTGAAAGGTCACAGATGTGTTGACATGTATACATCTCATCGTTGCAATCAAGTGAATCGTTCTAAAAATTGGGGTTGGAGTCAACTTCAATGTTTAGAATTATCAAAAATGTCAAACTGTCAAAAAAACTAACATTTCTGTAATCTTAAATCTTTCAAACTTTCAAATATTATTTGAAGACACCAATATGCACCTATCAGTGCTTCTTTATTGACTGAAAGGTGACAGACATGTTGACATGTATACATCTCATTGCAGTCAAGTGAATCATTCTAAAAGTTGGGGTTTAGGTCAACTTCAATGTTTAGAATTGACAAACTGTCCCAAAAAACTGAAATTTCTGTTATCTGAAATCTTTCAAACTTAAATATTTATGTGAAGACACCAATATGCACCTTTCAGTGCTTGTTTATTGACTGAAAGGTGACATACACACTGACTTGTATACATCTCATCGTTGCAATCAAGTGAATCATTCTAAAAGTTGGGGTTAGAGTCAACTTCAATGTTTAGAATTATCAAAAATGACAAACTTTCCTTATGATTGCCAAATGCCCAAGTCTTGATGTCAATAGTTGATATGATATTTTAACTCAAGTGTAAGTTTTTTTTACGGAAGGCTTAAATCTTATGGCACTTACAGTATGGTAGAAGTAGATGGGGATTTAACAAGTCATCAAATCTTGTAATTGATTTGATTGGTTTAAGTAATCTTGAATACATGTTTAAAATGAATTTTAAATTAACTGATGTTTTTTAAAGAGCCAGAGAACCCATAATTTGCTCTGAATCAAAACTACTTGTGGATGTGGTCTGTATAATGAAAACTTTCTTTATGATTGCTGTTAATTATAGCAGTGTATTAATTAAGTTTTGAATCTCCCTGAGATTAGGATGAATCCAACTCCTCCTCCCCTAAGACAACAAAAAGCTACTTAAAAAATCTTCTTTGTCGTTACTGGCTGTTTGTGGCAGTAAACATAAATCGTAAAAATGAGCTGTCCTCAACAGCACACATGTATTATCTAATGTTTACTGAGCAAGTTAGTGTTGTACAACACTCAATTACTGGAAAGGTATGAAATGGACCTGGATTCTTGTGACGAGGTTGTCAGAATAACGGGTCAAATCTTGACTTCAAAATAGTCAATGTCATAGAAGAGATGTTAGATGGTTGTGGTGTCATGATAGTCATGAGAATAATGGGTCCAACTCCTAACTTAAAAGTATCATACTTCAGTATCATACAACACTAAATAAGATATTAGTAGTGGTCAGTAACTGGACTTGGATTCTTGTGATGATGGTCATGAGAATAGTGGGTCCAAATCCTGACTGCAGGTAGTCAAGATCATAAAGGAAATATTGGAGGTAGTCAGTAACTGGACTTGGATTCTTGTGGCGATGGTCGTGAGAATAGTGGGTCTGACTTCTGACTGCAGGTAGTCAACATCATGAAGGAAATATTAGAGGTAGCCAGTAACTGGACTTGTATTCTTGTGATGATGGTCATGAGAATAGTGGGTCCAAATCCTGACTGCAGGTAGTCAAGATCATAAAGGAAATATTGGAGGTAGTCAGTAACTGGACTTGAATTCTTGTGGCGATGGTCGTGAGAATAGTGGGTCTGACTTCTGACTGCAGGTAGTCAACATCATGAAGGAAATATTAGAGGTAGCCAGTAACTGGACTTGGATTCTTGTGATGATGGTCATGAGAATAGTGGGTCCAAATCCTGACTGCAGGTAGTCAAGATCATAAAGGAAATATTGGAGGTAGTCAGTAACTGGACTTGAATTCTTGTGGCGATGGTCGTGAGAATAGTGGGTCTGACTTCTGACTGCAGGTAGTCAACATCATGAAGGAAATATTGGAGGTAGTCAGTAACTGGACTTGGATTCTTGTGATGATGGTCATGAGAATAGTTGGTTCGAATCTTGACTGCAGGTAGTCAAGATCATAAAGGAAATATTGGAGGTAGTCAGCAGTAACTGGACTTGGATTGTTGTGATGATGGTCGTGAGAATAGTGGGTCCGACTTCTGACTACAATATTAGTCAGAATGCAAATATTAGAGTAAGTTAGTAACTGGACTTAGATTGTTGTGATGATGGTCATGAAAATAGCTAGTCCGATTTCTGACTGCCATAATCTACATCATAAAGTAGCTTTAACAGTGGTCTAACTGGACTTGGATTCTTGTGATGATGGTCATAAGAATAATGGGTTCGAATCCTGACTGCAAGTAGTTAACATGAAAGAGGAGATATATTAACAGTGGTCAGCCTTACTGGACTTGGATTCTTATCTCAGACACCTGGACACAGTAACATTTATCACCATTCATCATTTCTTATCTATATCCAGAGTCACAGATCATTTCAAATTGGCTCTTGTCTATACTGTAGCCCGAATTCCATAGATTTACCTCAAAAATGGTTTTCACTTCAAAAGGCTCATACACACTTTAAAAGTTACCTCGGTTGTCTTATTTAGTGTGTTGTTTTAGTCAAAGGGGAAGGACAGGGTGTAACAAAATGAACAGTACCCCCCTTTTTTTTCTTACTCCGTATGTTTGTGTGGGGAGATGCAGGGATGTTACATGAACAAGATGGAATACATGTATAAGTTATCAAATTTAATTGTTCACTGTATTGTACATGCCATGAGATTTTCTAGCAGTTATTTGTAATCAAGTTTAAAAGTATACATCAATTTCACTGTAAAACATTAATGCAATGTTGGCCTATTTCACAAGTTCATTTCCAAAAGCTAAGACAAATCTAGTCGTCCACAAACTGGTTTCTGAACTGTCATTTGAAGGTATTTCACTGTCTCCCATTATAATCTCCAACAAAAAATTAAAAAGTTCAATCAAAATATTTCCTTTTAATTACTTTCTAAGTACAACATATTATGGTCTTTAGGGGCCGTCCAAACTTTTTAACATTTGTACGTTCATTCAAAGAGTATGACTTTAAAAGGTGTGCAAAATGTTGATATTCAAATAATGTGCATCAAGTTTGAAAGACAACTGTTGATAAGTACTACTTTGGGAGACAGGAGGGAGGGTGGGGGTGGCGGGTAAGGGGGGTCTTCAAAAGTACTACTCTCAATACCACCTGAAAATTTTTCAAAGCTTTGGACAGTCCCTTAGTTTCTTAGGTCTTGGAAATGGATTCTCTAACATGCTGTGTGGTTACTGCTCTACATTTCTTAGCTAGATTGTAAGAGACAGAGAAATGAAAGAAATTGTTAATAATGTAAGCACCTGCAGTAAAGAGTATTGCAATAATTTAAAACTAAAACAAGATGACACATGTTAAGTTGGTTTCGATGAGATGACCTATTCTTTCTTTGTTGGAATGTAGTAGTTAACCAGCAGTAGATCCTTAAGTAATTGTTTAGTGCTATCCTGGTCACATGCTGCTTTAGGGACTTTTAAGGGTAGCGGGTAGCAGGAGCTACTTCAGGATCTGACAAACCTGCCCACGCGATGTTACAGGTCCACTTTCCCTCAGTGGTTCTACCTGGTTGGGCCCTATACCCGGGGTTAAGGGTTGTTTGCGGTAACTAAGAACTGAGCTGTGAAAACTTCTGGCTTCTTGGAATAAGGAGATGCCAAACTATTATTCAAATGGCAATGACGGAAATTGTGGAGACAAGCAGAGATATGAAGAACTAGAGGAAAGATGAACGCTTATCTGCCTCAACAACCGCAAACGCACACATTGAAATGGGACAGCTAACAATGCCATCAGAAGAAAAAAGAATTGTCAAACTCAGAAAAGACTTGTCAACAGTGTTACACAGTTGAGGACATGCTTGTGCAGGTGTTGCAATGAAAAAAAACCCGCTTACATCAATGGAGGATGTATGATAATAGCAGATTGATGACATCAAGATCCTTATAACCTGTTTATCAGTCCAGCCCTGACCTCAATGCACAGACTGAAGGAGATTTTAACTAGAGGAGACCTTTAAGAATATAAGACTGCAAGTGGATGATTTGATGGAATGGGATCACAATCACAGAACTATTATCACTAACCACAGGAGACCTGGAAGAATGTAAGACTGCACGTAGATTCTGTTCAAGGAATGGAATCATGTTTATCATCGACAGAACTTATCAATAATCACAGGAGATCATTCAAACTGTTTGGCTGCAAGTAGATTCTATCAACATCAGCAGAACTTATCAATAATCGCAGGAGATCATTCAAAATGTATGACGGCAAGTAGATTCCATTCAAGGAGTTGTCACTACAAAATGCTTAAATCAATGGAGGATGTATCCATTGTAAACAGCGGATTGATGACATCGAGATTCTTACAAACTTGTTGCACTTTCTTCCCTGCCCTCAATATACTAAAGGAGACTGTTTGGAGATCCTTCAAAGTGTTACTACAAGAATAATTTTCCAAGGAATGTAATCACATTCAACATCGACAGAACTGTTATCAGTAACCAACGGTAGACCTGTAAGAATGCACAACTGCAATTTGATGTCAAGGAATGAAATGACAATGAACAACATCAACATATCGGTGGAAACAGAAGTCTCTTCAAAATGAGTCTGTGGTGTGTTTTATATCATGGAATGGAATCACGTTCATAAACATCAACAGAACTGTTGGCTTCAAGATTCTTACAAACGCTTTGCCAGAACTGTTATCAATACGGTGGAATGGAGATCAAGGAATGCTCAACATCACATCCAAGACAGCATTTCATTCCATCCACTCATTCCAATTAAATATTGTAATATCAACTATTGCATCTGACTGGGATAGCTGTTAAAGTTTATGTAAAAATGTTTATGTAAAGACTTTGAATTTTTTTACAATATTTTTAACATTTGAAAAGTAGTGTCGAATGTTTTAACTTTTATCATTTAAAGGGAAAGTACAAGATTAATATTTCACTCTTTAAAGTCTACGAAATGAAGACGTTTGTAAACGTACGGCAATTTAGTCAAAATCATTATAGGATTTTTAATAACTTTGGGAATTGTTCCACTTTTAAAATTTGAAATATTTTTTCAGTAACATCACTGAAAAAAGTTTGCAGAATCACACGTGGGTTTTTAAAACCCAAATCGTTTATGCGTTCCCTTTAAATGAAAGTTTTAAATATACAAGAACCTGCGAGATTCTCTTTAGATTCACGGGTAGACTGAATAATATGGTAGTTGACAAAGTAATGTCGTTAACATTTTTTTTTCATGTAAATTTCTTCACTCGTAATTAAGTTATTCATTTGGATTGGGAAACACTTTATTGAAGAAACTCTTCTGAAAATGACTTAAATTCGCTCATCCTGATGTTCATTGTCCTTTTTATGACAGAGAGCAAAAAGTCAAAAAGTGCGCTTGTTACACCTAAAGAAAACAGTTAATTTTCAATGTAACTGATCATAACAACCATTTTCACTCATACATTGTTATTTTCAAATGCTTATTTCCCCCTCTCTGTTTTTCACCTCTAAATAACCCCAGTTTGATGGGATTTCAAATCCCTTTCTGAAGATCTTGGTCTTCCTCTCCTTGCCTTAACTGTAACGTTTGCTTTTTCTGTTCATATTCACACATTTTGTATCTAGTGTGTATACCAGTTAGGACATCAAGTTTTGAAGTAAAGCACATGAACTCATGAATTCCACCCAAGTACTATGACTGTGGATTTTTTCCACTGGACTCTTGAAAGCACTAAATAGTGCTTATCACACAACAGCATGAAGTAAACTTGAATAATATTAACACAAATTCATTGGTAACTCTGAAACAACTGGTGTTACCCAAGTTATTTATCTTGGTAACATATTTGACTCTATGTCACTAAACTCTAATGTGTCTAACATTGTTCGTGCTGCATCATTTCACATCTGTAATCAGAGATAGTAGTAAGTCCTAGACAAGTCACAAGTCATTTTTTAAAGTCTAAGTCAAGTCAGTACACAAGTCAGAGTCATTTAGTCACAAGTCAAGTCACAAGTCATTTGGTCCGAACAAAAGGCAAGTCACAAGTCTATTATTTTGTCAAGTACAAGTCAAGTCGCACATTATTTTGTCAGTGACAATGTTCGAGGGCAGCAGTCGGAAGTTGAAGCCGCAAGCTGAACCAAGTCTGATGATTTTCTTAATGCACGCAATGTGTAAATTGACAGGCCTATTTTAAAGGTTTGTGGGGTCGCTAAATTAGCTTCTGACTTGCGTTGGTAACAAGTCCAAGTCAAGTCACAAGTCAATGCTGTATAGTAGTTGCAAGTTACTGTATGGTAGTTGCAAGTTAAGTCACAAGTCACAAAATAGCGAATTGAGTCCAAAGTCGCATGACTCGAATATACCACTCTGTCCGTAATATAAGTAAAATAAGAAAAATTTTGAAGTTAAATGCTTACAGAGCGAGTTGTGTCATAGTTTCTTGACTAGACATGTGCAACTCACTTTTAATTGGTCTTCATGTACACAAATTGAACGTCATCAGCACATTCAGAACTCTGCTGCTTGTGTTATTATTACCTCCTCAGAAAAGTCCTTCCACATTACACCTAATTTACAAGAGTTGCACTGGTTACCAGTAAGAATTAGCAGTGCTCCTGCATATACTGATGATTTGTTTAAACCTTAGTACATTCCTCCATGCAAACTGACAATTCAAGCAACCTTATTGAGAATAAATCCAATCGTTCATGGGGTGACTGATCTTTTTCTCTTGCTACACCGCGTCTATGGAATAAATTGCCATCACATGTCCAGTGGTGTAACGAAGGGGGGGGGGGGGGGGGGCACGGGGACGCACGTGCCCCACCAACTGATGTCCGTGCCCCCCCCCCCCCCCCCCCCCCCCAACATCTGAAATCTGGACTTTGAGATTAAAAATTTCCAGAATAAAATGTTACATTTTATGAGCCTTTACGTAGTAACTTCAATGTTTTTAGAACTATTTTGAATTATTTACACACATACTGAAAAGGGGCTTGTTTAGGAAAAGTACAAACGGGCACTACAGTTTTAATTGGCCAAAAATGCCCCCTAGGAAAAATGGTGCACCCCCTTGTGCCCCCCTAAAATTTTACCCTAGTTACGGCACTGCACATGTCAATCATTGATTTCTTTAATTCAATTTAAGACAGACCTCAAAACTCATCTTTGCATGATGTTGTTTTCTGGGTTTTATGCTTTATCCTTACAATTTAGATTTAAGTTACCTTGTACATGTTATGGTGCAGCGCCATGAGCACTTTTGCGGATTTGTGTGCTTTATAAATTTTGATTACTACTATCCAAAAATTACACTGTGTGAATTACAAAGTGAAGAATGAAAGTCAATCTAAGTTGAGAGCATCTACTATCCAGGTCGTGCCATCCATCCTCAATTCCACCCTCAATTCCTTCCTTATACATCATATATAACTTTCTGGAAGATCCCAACCACAATAAACTGCCTCAACTGGGTCAATGATGCGAATAATAATAAATTTAGGCTTAACGTGATTTTAGGTTTTGAGTTCTTTGGAAAATGATGTTTAATTTTAAATATTTCAAATCGAAACGGATTCGGTGCGATCAAGGCAGGGTACAGGAATTTGATATTCAAACATTCAAACTGAACTGAGATGTTACAGGTTCATGCACTGACGTTAAGTTCAACTGTGTACAGTTGCTGAGAGACAAACTTGATCTCAAGGAAAAAAATGCACTTGAACTGGGAATTTCTTCTCAGTTGCTCAATATTATCAACAGAAACTGTTCAACTTGCTGCACGATATTTGTAAATGCTAAAACTCAAGATGCAAGCAGTTCTCTTTGCCAACGGAAATTTGAAAAAAAAAAGTGATGTCATCCTGTACCCTGTCTTTTAAATATCCATCAATTTGAAATCTAATATACTTGTTTAAAATTTTGTTTGCAGTGAGCTTTTGATGTGAGGAGATAAATCATCTGCAGATGGGACAATTCTTGAACATTGATGTCTCATCACACTGGATCCTTTGTGTCGACTGCAACAGCCTTCTGTAGTCTACATTAAAAACATCAAGGCAATGGGATCTAGTTGACTAGAATGGTACACAAGAATTAGCAAATCCATGTCAATAGATGGAGACTTAGCACTTGTTGCACATCACAACTTGAAATACTGTCATTTTCAGCTGTTTGCAATGGAGTTTCCGTGTAGGTAACAGCTTGTGATTCATGAGTTAATCACCATGTAGTCTAACTTGCAGACAACAAGGCTTGGAAACAAGGCTATGTACATGTAGTGTTTTCCATCCCTGATTATGTCTACCAATCTCAAGAGTTTCCACACTTTGAAATCCAGGAATATTTTGGGGCTATATTCTGAGCTTCTCTCGTGATTCAACCTTTGAGGGCATCAGGTTGGCAGAAAGGTTTCTTTCCCAGCCTTTCACCTCTGTGACCTTGGTTTGAATCCCACCTTGGACTGCAGAACATTGCATGTGGATTGGGTTTCAGTCCCTACATGATTGCATGGGTTTTCCCCCATTTGGGATTTTCCTCCCACATCAAAAACTGAACATTTCTCCTTGTTTCCTGTTCACCATCCTGTTATTGGTGCTTGCACTGTTGGATGTGTAATGAAATAAATAAATAAATGTACCCTCATTGACATGGATTTGCTTAAAGTTAGTTCTGATTGGAAAAGTAAAATGTCATATTCATAATGCCAGGCACATGGTAGGAAAGGCCTTTTGTTTCATGTAATGATTTGCCTAAGCCCAGATACACTTAAATTATAAATATTCATGTGAGTTCACTTCCTGAGAATCAAAAACAAAGATAATCTTTTTTTGAAAAATTATCTCAATGTTTGGTTTCATCAACTTATTGATAAATGCCCAAATTTTGTAATTTCTGTTCTGGCCAAACAGAAATTATATACAGTATGGTATTCCTTATTTTAGTGGGATTGTGATGAGTGCAGACGACGGCGAAGGGAATTGTAACAACCAGAATAATTTTTCTGATTTTTGAGTTTACAAGAAACTTATTGGCTAGCTTTTCTTCATGTGCCTGGTTTTATAAAGCCGTAGCTCAGCATCCTTTCTGAAAATACTCGTTGTAATTGGCTATTCACTTAACCATTAATTGAG
This sequence comes from Marthasterias glacialis, assembly GCA_911728455.2. Taxonomy (NCBI): domain Eukaryota; kingdom Metazoa; phylum Echinodermata; class Asteroidea; order Forcipulatida; family Asteriidae; genus Marthasterias; species Marthasterias glacialis. The sequence continues at coordinate 18,441,974 of OU452224.1, forward strand.
GACTTTCTCGAGGAAACACACAGCAGTATGAAGATCAGCAAAGTTTGAACTTCAAGGGTAGGAATAACCCTTTTACCATTGCAAACCAGTCTTACTGATTGAAGATCAGCAAAGTTTGAATTTCAAGGGTAGGAATAACCCTTTTACCATTGCAAACCAGTCTTACTGATTGAAGATCAGCAAAGCTTGAATTTCAAGGGTAGGAATAACCCTTTTACAATTGCATACCAGTCTTAATGATGGATCAAAGTTATATATCCATGCTGTCTTATTATTCCAACCAACTGTTTGGAATTAAGTTGTCCTCACATCAAAACAGCTGCTCTAAGTGTTTAAATGCGTTTGAAGAACACTCTATACAAGCCGCATGCAGATTGTCTGACACTGTCAGTTTTCTTACTTAATGCTGGTACCAGTAAATAGTATGTTCGAGTTTTTCTAAGAAAGGATGCTGTGCTTTGGCTTTATGTAAAACATTTGTGATGGGAGTTTTGAGATTGATGCTTTATTTATTACGTCAAACGAATATAAGTTTGCATAACTGAATATTGAATAGAATTGAATTGATTGGTATAATGTAGAAATGTTATCATTTGATATGGAAATGTACACTGGCACATCATATGTTTACTTAATTTTCTAACTGTATCTATTCTGCTAAACTGTGGAGTATGTTAAGATGCAGTCTGGTAAAGCAACTACTGAATGCATTTTGAGACACCCCAGGTCACAATCAGATTACTGCAGTTGTGAATGAATCCAAAGTGTTGTGCATAAACTGCCAGCAGAGCAAAACATGATATGAACCAATAGAGCATACCAAGTGTGTATGGCAAGTGTTCACAAAACACAAGCAGGGCACAATAGTTTGTGCCTGCATCCATTGACTACCACATCAGCCTAGCACTTGAGCATGTCTTTAATGAATGAATCAATGGCAGCACTTCAGCTATGACTTAGGACTGGACCACTGTTAGCCAGAATCAAGCCTCAACCAGGACATGTGCTTAGCTAATTACCGACAAGCAGCTATCATAAAGCACTGCAATTACTCTTTATCCTAAAGAGTGATGGAGTTATTCTCAAGATGCATCTAAGTCAAATGTTAAGATGCTACTGAATCAACATTACTCGGATTTAACTGCAAATCTGTGTTGACTGCAATATGCTCCAAACCTATCAACCATTCCCCTTCTGTCTCGTATCAAGCCATTGATCCGCAAAATGAGCTGAGAACTTGGTTAGCCTATTTATGAGTTTTATCGATTCAAGGTACACACACTTCCAACTATAACTGTGGTCAATTTTAGGAAAACATAAACAGTTTCATAAACAAACTTAAAATATAAATAATTGTGCTCACAACAACTGTTCCGTCAAAACAGACTCAGAGATCAGTCTAGTACCAAGACTTCAATATACTAGGAGTATGTCTTTCACTTTTGAACTCCGTTGTAATTGTCAGTTATAAAATCCTTAAGGGACCAATGGTCGTGCGTGTACCTTTAGTAATAACTATTATGATGTGCCAGTGTACAGAGTGTTTATAAGATAATAAAAAAAGAGTCTGTTGTGTTTATTTTGTTGTCTGTTATGTGTTGGGAAGCATCTGCTTTCTATTTCAATCTTGTTGCAGCATGGACCTTTATCACGCGAAAGCCATCACGTTTTTATTTTATTTATCATTCAGTTAAGCGAACAAACCAAGGCTGAAAAACAAAGAATCTAGCTGGTTGATCTGTCATGAGGGAACAAGAAACATTATTTGATAGCATTGAAATATTGCTTTTGCTGTTACAGCAATATTGCTATCAAAACTTGCTTCTGTGGCCAATCAAAATTATGAGCCATTTCTAATCACAAGAATGTGATGGGCATAGCCGCAATTCTGCAAGTTGCCAATGGCATTTATAGACTGCTTTTGATAGTTGCAGTTAATAAAATTCAACCCTTGTCACTGAGGCCAAGATGTTTCATACACAAGGCAGAGTTGAACAGTGTCATTTGTTTGTACACAGATGATGACATATTGCCACATCAGATCACCTGAGCATTTGAACAGAAAGTTCAATTATTAAAAAATCAAGAAAATAATCAGGAAATTTTTTTGAAGGGCAAAGCAACGTCAAGAAGATAGTTTGTTGTTTTTAAATGAAGGCATCATTGACTTGTTCAAGCTGTGTATACACAGACAATAAAACAATGCCAAATCAAGTCACCTGAGCAATGTCCTGATGGTTCAACATCAGATCATTCAGGAAACAATTGAAGCAATTGAAATTGAAATCAAAGCAACGTCAGTCAGACAGGTTCTAATTACCAGTGTCATCTGTATGTACACAGATGATGTCACTGCCAAATCAGAATCATCCAAGGAAACCAAAAACAAAAGAGTTGTATAATCATGCTGTTAAAAACTATGGTTACAACTAAGAGTTGCTTTGCCCACGATGGCGTGATAAAGGTCTGAAACACTTCTGGTAATGTGGACGGTGAGTGAAAGGGAAGGTACACTGTTAGAAACAATTTATCAAACCAGGACCAAAAAGGTCACTAGCTTCAATCACTGAAGTTTTGATGGAAACAATTATGTCCCAGAAAAAAAGTAAACTGGGCACTCAAAAAAAACATTTTTTTTCTTTGAAAATTCTGCCATACAGTCTGAAACTTCCAATTTCAGGATGCAAAATACAAGCAAAAACTGTTTTTTTTATCCCAAAACCGTTTGCATATTTTAATGTTAGAAAAACCCTACATTATTTTTTGTTCATCTCTAAAAGAGATATGTAAAAGGTCACAAAAAGAAACCGTTACAATTCAAAATTTTACCGTAAGTAAAACTTACGTACGTTCTTTCATCTCTAAAAGAGATATGGCAAAGGCGACAAAGAAACTGTTACAATTTCAAACTTGAGCTCCTTGAAAAAAAAAGTACCTTCCCTTTAAGTCCAAATACAAATAGTGCTGCAACTTGTATTGAAATAGAAAGCAGATGCATTATGGGGGGGCAGGACTTTAATAAGGGAAGGGTAGGGACTTCTCTATGGGGAGGGGAGGGTATAGGAACATAGATAGAGGGCGGTAGAGGACTGAAGTCTGAGATAAAGACAAAGTCCACACAATTGTTCATATCTGTTGTTTTTTATTCATACCTATTGGTAGGCATTGCCATCTATTCATATTTAAATTTGAACTTGAACTTGAAAAACAAAAAAAAGAAAAGCACCCCAGCACATGCAAGCCCCCCCTGGTGCTCGCACAAGTGTTCCCCGCCCACAGGCGCCAACAGACCTATCAGTGAGCGCCCTCTATCAACATTATTCAGTGAGAGACTAAGTGCAGTGTGTTCAGTTGTCCCCTTATGTTAGTCTGTGTGGCCAAAGCGCCCTCTGTTGACCATAACAAGGGAAGGATCTAGTGAACTCTAATAATCAGTTGACTTGGACACCGAGTCAGATGTATCTATCCACCACTCCTGACACTGCTCATGGAAATAGCCCCCTCAGTGTCTGCTCTGAACTTTCTTTTTGGAAATTTGTGTTGCATAATTGCATCCTGGTATTTGATCCTATCAAATAAAATGGCAAACAAATGTACAGTTTTTGCTGGTTTTCTTTAATAGTTTGCCATGTTTAGATTAAGGTCACTTTTCCTTTCAGCTGCACTGATCATTATTTGCCAACGTCACAAAGAAGACCCTATTAAATCTCTGCCATTTTCTTAGTGTGTTCCTTAGCGTGTTTTTAATCAAGTATCTATGTACATTTTGTTATGACAGAAAGTCTAGGCTGTCGTAGTCAAGTGTTATAAACATTGGTGTTTTTAATGATTTCCTACTCAAGAAATTCCTTAAATAATTGAGTGGGTTTTCAAGTAACTTAAGCATTAGCCTGGTAATAGTTCACCAGCACAAACAGTGAATTGATTTTAATGTGTCTGTTTACAAAAATAATAAGGTGCCTGTTTAAAGTACCATTTCAAAAAAAGTGATTTAGCGAATGAGCTTTTTTGTGTTTGTAAAGGAAACTGGAAGAGTACATTTGAGCACAATGGCCCCACTATCTATCTGTTAAATGAGAAAGAGCGATATGACCACAAATTTTCAAGTACGTCAAAATCCAGCACATTTTCAGTTCGACAATTCATTTAAGTTATTTAAATGTAGTGTGTAATTACTTTTTAGTGTTTTTGAGAACTCTATCTGAGTGACGAGTAGTTTCCAATACTTTTCAATTATTTGAAATTGGAGTTTTTAATTGAATTGGTTGCCATTTCTATCCCAAGTTAAAACATTTTGTTGAGTATAAAGATTTAAGCCACAAGTTTTCTGCATCCTTCTTTTGAGGCAACGTGTATAAAATAGAAGGTTCCGAATGTCCAAGTGATTTAAATGGATTTATCTTACGTTTTTATTGGTGCCAATTTATTCTATTTCACTATTTCAAACAGGTTATTTTTAGATTTTGTTCACCATTTAGACTTAAGTTTTTTTAACTTGTAACTCCCTAAGACTTTTTCTTTTTTTCCCACACAGTTTTCAGGATGCCAAACTCTCCTGCTACTCAAAACAATGCAAGGCACTCATAGTTATGAGTCCAAAGTACTTCACTTAACAAGTCATGCAAGTCCATAAACTGACATGTTTCCCAAATGATCATTTTTGTTTCGGTAAGTGTGAGCTTCTATAACTTCACTAATTCTTTCAAACTGACTGAAATAGTTTATTTGCTTAGGTTTATTTGCTTACTTGAAGATTTGTTCCTTCTTATTTGATTTTTTGACAATAACCTCAATAGTATTTGATGTGCCTGTTCTCTTAAAATACTTGTATCAGATTCAGTTAGAAGATTTGTATTTTTGCTTGATCTTAGTGTAGACTAAATTTGGTCTATTCATTTTCATTTGTGCATCTTGATCATCTGATGATGTAATGACACATTCCTTGTAGATGTGTTTTATTGGGTTGGAGTTGTTTCTTTGGTTTCCTTACACTGTTTTGAGTAGCATATTTTCTCTGTACCACGGTCCTGGGGTGTCTGTTAGCACTGTACTCAGTTTGTGGCTCAATTTTTTGACGATGTGGTGGCAATTTAATGACGGATCCATGGGAGGTCACTACTTTTTGAGTTTGACCTCCCCTTTTTATTCCCCTACTTTTTGCCGGAAAGCCCTGTCATGTCCAAATCTTCTTTTCCTATGTTACAATTAAGTTTTGTACTTCAGCACTTTTGTGCTAATGTACTTCAGTACTTTGGAACCTTTCCTCTCTTTTTAGGGGGGGGGGCATGATATACAAATTTGGTCACACAATCCTCTTAGGATTAATCTCTCAGGAGCGTTCAAGATTATTTTGAGGTGCCTCTACCTAGAGCACTTTGAGCACTAGTTTCCAATTCATGCATGATGCTTTCCTTATTAATATGACTACAGTGTAACCAATGATTACATTGGTCTTGTGTAGTATTTGGTCAGGCTGTTTGGCTCATCTCAACGCGATTGCAGCGTTATGATGACTACTAAATGTATATGATCTATGGCATTTAAGACACGTGCAACAAAACAGGTGTCTTGCTGAATTGTGCGTCTTAACATTTCTAAAACGTCATGATGGCCACAAAGGTAATCGTGTTCAGTCTCACTTGGTGAATATATCTAAGAATTTTAGCAAATTCCTGATGGTCAAATACTGTGCACTTCCAATACTCTGAATTTGTCCCCCTATGAATTTTCTATCTCAACTGGTCTAAATGCAAAGTACATTTAAGACACAATACTATGTGTGACCAACCCTAAGCCCGTCCCCCCCCTTTCATGACAGGACCTCCGGCCAATTTCACCTCCTTTCTTTTTCAGTTCCTGGATCAGCCCCTTTTCAATCTGCCCCTCAGTATCAAGGGAAACTATGGTGCCTTTTATCGACACAGGGTTTGCCAGTCCTGCCTCTATTTTGTACATGGTAAGTTTAATTGAAGTTTTCACAAATTCATGTACTGCACAATTTACTATACACCCTCATATATAACAGATACCATGCACTTTTTAAAGCTCACATGTAAACCTAGAACAAGCAGGCCCTGGGAAATTTCTAATGATGGTTTTGACGGTCTCCTCTACTACTTGTCTGAATCACAACCTAGCTATTTATAGTTTCTATTCTCTTTCCTGATTGTACAATAACCCTTGAAGTGTTAAAGGAATCTAGCTTTACGTTCAGTTTGCTCAATTAGTTTACATCATAATCTAATGTGCTTTCTGTATCAAAGATGTTTTTCATCGACACTATAAAAAAGAGTTTAAAGTTAACTATTGCTATTTCACCTTTACTTGACTTAAATAAGAGAAGAGGTCAATCACTCAGGTCATTGCTACACTCAAGTCTTTAGTACTAAGTGTGTATTTGCTGAGCGGGAAGATTTGAACTGAAATACAGATGGCTAAGATGTTTTTCTTTCTTCACTTCAAAGTAGATGACAACAGTTTTATATCAACTTGTTAGTAGAACAACTCGTGACTTATGTTTTTACTTGAAGTTAATTAAATAAGTGAATATGTCATTCTAAAAGTATATTTCTCAATGTTGAATGCCTTCATTAGTCCATGTTTTCTAGATGTCTTAGATTACCTACATGTAAGTAGAAACTAACAAGGATTGTTACATGCAAGTCTTTAGCACTAAATTTGTTCCTGTTTAGCGGACAGATGAACTAGAATACAGATGGCCTAAATGTTTATGTTTCTTCACTTCAGATTTCATGAAGTGATTTCAGAAACAATATTGTAGGCTTTCCCAGGGCCTGCTAGAGTCTCAAATGCATACAACTATTCCTTTGAAATGACATTTGTACCTCTTGTACAAAATGAACAACTATGGCCTGCTCTTATAGTTTAGCATACAATGCCTGATGTTAGTGTAGATAATGCCTGCTGTTAGGGTAGCTATGCCTGCTAGAATCAGGTACCTATGCCTGCTATAAGGTAGCTATAGTGCCTGGGGTTATAGGGTAGCTTATTTTTTGTAGAAAATTAAAATGTCTGTGTTTGCAGCTGGTCCTCAAAAATATCTACCACACTATTAAATGTTACAAGTTCTGATCATTTTGATAAAGACTGATCTTTAGTTGCCATAGAAAGTTGTGCTTAAGCAAATACACGTCTCCACACATCTTATGTCTGCCTGGAAAAGACAACCACTTTCACCCCAAGATGTCACCAATAGTTCAATTATTGTAGAAACATTTGACTTTGTCTATCTACAGACTACATACTGATATTTCTATGCTATATACATCAGGTCATATGAAATCCCAGCTGCATGATACTAATATGCTGAGCCCAATGTCATAACGCTGGCGATGTTAACTACTATCCAGTATGGTATCTAAACTCCTATGGTGATTATGTACAGCTCTTGGATTAATCCTTACAGCTTCTTTACAAGGTAAACATACCTATTTGACTTATTAGTCAATCTTAACAAACACCTGTGACTAAAAAGGTCTGGGCCTACATCTCTGTTACTTAACATCACGAGTAGCAAGGCCTTAGTCCTAGAGCTAGTTGTATGCATAGACATTGGACAGGCTGTATACACCACTGGTATAAAACAATAAGTAGTTAAAGAGTTTGAATCCTATGGGTAATTACATCCAAGTATTTGACTTTAATTACCACCTGTGAACTTACACTCACAATACAGTGTAAGTTCAAATATCCTTAAAGTATCTTTTCACCTCTAGTACTCTTCCATCTCATCTGTGAGATTATTGAACTTACTTGATGCAATTTCATCGTTCTACTCTGTACTGATTCACATTAATAATGCTTCACATTATTTGCATGTCTGTGTGATTAATCATTCAAAGTATCAACCAAAATATGACCTGGATCACTGGCCAGTGTTTCAGTTCAATGTTAAAACTGAATTGTATTTTAATCCAGTATTTGCTCATTTGTTTGTATCCAGTAGCCTAGTTTACACTGACACTTTTATAAATAGGTGTCTACAATGATATGGTTCTTATAATGGGTTTGAATGCATTCCTTGAGATTCAAGAAAAAGATGTAAACCTGTTTTAATTGGTAATAGTTCATAAGGTGTATCCCAGCTAGAGTTTTTCCTTTTGGATTATGATATAAATGTATCTCCTTATTCTCTTTCAACATTTGGTGAAATGTTGTCCCACTTTAGTTTGACTACTTGACCAAAAACCAGTGGTGTATACAGCCCTAAAATACATGGAGCTTATCGATAGTCTTCAATCAAACAATATTGACCTATCGCCATTCATATTATGATAGCCAATAACAATGTATTAAGCACATTGTATGATCAACCTGATTTACAATACTGGAAAGTGATAACCTCATAATCTCATACATACAAGATGTATGTGTTCCATTATTCATGTACATGTTACTGGCGGACGATATGCATCATTTAGCACACAAGAACATCTAGATGTACTGGTTCCACATGTAGACCACATGATGATCAATCATGTATGCAGTTTGTGTTCATCCAAAACAAAATGCGCAATTTTCCCTTTTTTCCCTAGCAGTACATGATGAAGCTCATAGATATCCAGTATGTGTTTCTTTTATTCATGTACATTTGCCCAACACTCTCTGATGAACAAGTACATCAAAAGCCAACTGTACATACCATGCTTAACTTTCATCTACTCCATGGAGAGTGCCTGTTTTAACTTGTTATCACTTATTTGTCAGAGCTATGGCTAAGATGCAAATGGCAATAGGTCAATGTTAATTACCTCGTTCCCATGGTAATCCATCCCACAGTATCTTACTATGGCATGGAACTAAGGTCGTAGAACATTGGGATTAGTGATTGCTTTTGCTGAACAATCACTTTACCCAAATAGGGGAGGGGCTGATGATTTTTCCCTTTAGGAAAAACAGCCGATAGGGGCCAGTGGTATCTGTTGCCCACCTGGGGCTAGTTGTATTGTGTTTGTTACCTACCAGGGGCTAGTTGTAGGGTGTTTGTTGCCTACCAGGGGCTAGTTGTAAGTGTTTGTTGCTAGTACCAGGGGCTAGTTGTAGGGTGTTTGTTGCCCAACAGGGGCTACTTGTAGGGTGTCTGTTGCCCACCAAGGGCTAGTTGTAGGGTATTTGTTGCCTACCAGGGGCTAGGTGTAGGGTGTCTGTTGCCCAACAGGGGCTAGTTGTAGGGTGTTTTTTGCCTACCAGGGGCTAGTTGTAAGGATTTGTTGCTTACCAGGGGCTAGTTGTAGGGTGTATGTTGCCTACCAGGGGCTAGCTGTAGGGTGTTTACAGCCCAACAGGGGCTAGTTGTAGGGTATTTGTTGCCTACCAGGGGCTAATGGTGGGTGAAGGCGGGAAATCAAAAGTGCCTATTGTCACCTGTACATCCATTTACCAATGATAGGGTCTGGAGATTGATGTAGTGTTTGGAGTAATAGGGGTTGGTGTTACCCACTGTCTATAAATCATGTTGCCCTGTAGGGGCTATATTGGTAGGTGTTGTTGGTACATGAAAATCACTTTGCCCAACAACGGAAAGTGAGGGCAACTTAGTGTCACTGTGTACATCTATTTGCCCGATAGGGACTATATTGGTGGGTGTTGTTGGTACTTGTGTTACTTGCCCAACAAGGGACAGTGAGGGCAACTTAGTGTCACTGTGTACATCTGTTTGCCCAATAGGGGCTATATTGGTAGGTGTCGTTGGTACATGATATCACTTTGCCCAACAAGAGACAGTGAGGGCAACTTAGTGTCACTGTGTACATCTGTTTGCCCAATAGGGGCTATATTGGTGGGTGTTGTTGGTACATGATATCACTTTGCCCAACAAGGGACAGTGAGGGCAACTTAGTGTCACTGCGTACATCTGTTTGCCCAATAGGGGCTGTAGAAGTTGAATGAAGGAGGGAAAGCAACAGGGACTTTACTGAGTGTGATTGTGAATCATGGAACACTCGGTTTCCCAAAACGGTGGTAATTATGGGTGTATCCATAGTTTGTGTACTTCCCAATAGGGGCAGGTGGTGGGGTCTGTAAATCACACTACACATAGGGGCCACTGGTGATTTTAGTGTGTTCAATCAACTGAGTTTTGTTCAATGGACAGTAGAAGTGGGTATATGGGGGGGTGGGGTGGTTGTGGTGGGTTCATAGAGGGCAAACTAGAAACACATTAGTGGCCACTTTAATTGGTTCATTTGGGACGAGTTGGTGGGAACGAGGCTGGGCAATACCAAGCAAGGTTGAATAAGACAATGTCCTGAAAGTTCTTCACATTATTTAAAGTGTCATTAAATACAAAGTCAAATACATTGTGCTTTACTGGCAATTGTGATAACTAATGAATATTTGATATTAATTTATATCCTAGGGATTTGGTTCCCAGACACTGGTCTGTGATCAGTTTATCCTGGGTGATGGTTATTCAGGACATCACATTACCAATTGCTTCTACATTGTAAGTGCTCACTGCAAGGCAACAGCTTACATGCAATTGCTACTGAGACAGTGTGGAGAATTGTATACTGGCTCTAGAGCCAGGAGTGACGTCACCTTGAACGTCACATCATGATGGAGGTAGGTGGATTTGTGAGACTCCACCTATTTCCCTTCATGCTCAAGGGTTACCTAAACTTTTTCTTAATAGAAAGCTGCAAAATGCCTTATTGTGTACACATGGAAAGGCCGGCTATTTCTCATTCTAAGTAAATGTGAAGAACTTTCAGGACTATCAGTTTAAGGACTAACCAGGCTTGGGGTAATGCCACAAAAGGCAAATATTATCAACAAGGTTGGTAAATATTACCAACAGGGTTGGTAATAAACACTGATTCTAAGATGATTGGGTGACTTCATTAATTGCTTTCTTTAATCACATAATGAAGGTATACATTTTAGTTTCAGACCAACATTTTTTTATCTGAGGGTTAATTCTGAGTTTCAACTCAGTCATTGATTTTGTTTGGTTATGACAAGTCTTAATGTTGTCGGTTTCTTCAAAACCTTCACTGGTTGGCAGCAGTGATAAAAAAGCTAACCTCCTTCCCCAAAGAAACAAAGGGAACTGGTTGTACTTTTGGTTCTAACTTGTAAATACTGAATCAACTACATACCCCAAGCCTGAATCAAAGTTAAAGGTTGCCTAGAATTAGCAAAATTCAATCAAGGCATTGACCATTCATATGAAGAAACCTCTATATGAGGTGTTTCTGTTACACTTTAAGGTCGTCGAAGTGTCTTCACATGTACAACCATGTACAGGTTTACTGGATGTTAACACTTAATTGCCCTAGTTTGTGTCATAGTTCTCTTGGTAGGTCTGACAGTAGCTCCTTGACTAGATTAAGCCCCTCTCTACCCAGGATATGGGTATCATTGAGGGAAGTGTTTGCATGACTAAAATCTGCTACTGTCATGTATCTATACCCACTAAGGGTATCTAGGTGGACTGTGCCTGCATTATTGTGTAACCCACTAGTGTGGGCATCTGGTAGGGCTTTGCCTGCCTGATGAATACCTTCACTGTACCCATGTAGGGTGTTTCAGGGATGATGCTGCATGTATCATCACCAAAGATTTGGACTGGATACTATTACTTTGTGACATGTTGATTTTCAGCAACAGTCTGTATCTTAATCATCCAGATGAACAGTGGCCATCTTGGTTTGCTTCAACACACACAAGACTAAGAATATGTCACTCATCTTAGTAATAGACCGGTGTCTCACTGAGTGGTCACTGTAATGACTGAGTTGTGAGAATTTGACAGCAACTGTCATGTTACATCTTGAGAAAAACTTCATTGAAAGTCAAGATCATTGTTCTTATGATTTTAGATACTTATTGCAGGCACAGAGTTCTATCAAATAATGTTTCTCATTTCTAATGAAACACACATGTCTGAAGACATTCCGTTTTCCATTCAAAACCCTAAGAGCTTGGTCAATGCCTTGATTGATATTCAACCCTAACATGCTTGGTATTGCCTTTGATTGAAGACTATCAGTGCATGGCTGAGGATGTATAGTTACAGTACGTGAATTCTAACTTCAATTAAAGTTACCATGGACCTATCTAACAGGACTGGGACCCCGTGTCTAACACCACAGTTTCTGTCAATACTGAGGGACCCACCACATCGTCCCATTTGTAGCCCTAGTTATAGTATGGTGCTCTACCTTTGCACACCAGGCCATCCCATTACAGCAGTTGAAAGAGTTTGGCACCCTTATGTTTTCCCAGTGTTGGGATCAAAATAACAGTTTGGCCAGAAGCTACCATGATTGTATAGTTTGGCCAGGAACTATCATGATTATACATGTAGATCTGGCACAAATCTTCCCCATTATTGGAGACTGCGTATAAGCATTTTCATGTCAAAATACTTTTTTCTCGCTTTACATTTCAGCTCAACTACTGACATCTTTGGAGTCACAAGTTACAATAGTTTACTATGCCACTGGAAATGGGTCCTTCTCCAGGGTACAAAGCCATTTTGATTTCTCTATCATTCAAGTCTATGAGAATCACATTGAGGCTCAAGTCTAAAATAGACTGCTGCCTTTCTCAGTCTGTGATTATTGTCATGGTGATAACTGACAAGACAGTTTCGGTATTTTTGGGGGGCAGAATAGAACTCATAAAAAGTTCTCCGTATTTTATTTTTGTTTTGCCTTCCTATAGTCTTGAAATAGTGAAATAGATTTCAGAACTATCTGAAGTGCAGTTCTGTTTCTGGGGTTTTTTTTGTGGCATTTTCAAGAATCTTTTATCAACAGTTTTTTTCTGTTGAAAGTAAGTGATTTACTTCATATCAAGATAGTAAGGAGTATCAAGTTGGATTTAAAGATTCTTTGTGAACATCATTTGGACATTTAAATTTTCTCAAAGAACCTGGATTTGTCTCTTCAGTAAGAGCGATAGTTTGAACAAACTTGAGTTTGTTGCAAAATATTTAAACATCAGTTTCGATGTTACTCATTTACATTGAGAATGGTTTTTGCCACTTGAGTAGAAGTTAATTTTTAACAAACTAAACGTTTGGCAGAAATTGTGTTTTTCATTTGAAAGTATTATTTTTAGCAGTAGGGGATTTCATTTTTTTGAGCTAGAAGTAGCATATTCTGACTGTTATTGGTAAAAAGGCAACCTTTTCAATCCTAATTTGAGGATACTTTGGCATCTTGTTTGCAACATGCTTGAATTTTTTAACTTTGTTGACCTTCATTAACATTTTGCTAGTAAGACTTTCTGATATCTATTTTTGTCACCCAACAAAATTCCTAAAAATAGCTCATTTCAACTTCAGTGAATCTTATTGTTTAAGAAAAAAAGGTTGATTTTTATTCTATGGATTTTTAGATTAAGGTTAAAAACTTAACACACAGTATTGAAGATTTTTTAAATATTTGTTTGTTTTTAAAACATTTTTCTTTTGTTTGTTTTGAAAATCCGTAGTTCACTGTTTGTGCTGATGAATTTGTTGCTTTAATTTGATTTATTTTGGTCAGATTTATATTTGCATTCCTAAAGGTTGACTATTGCTCTTTTTAATGTGCAATTTTCTTGAAAATACAAAAGTTGATTTTTGGAACACAAAGCAGAGAGGTTTAGACAGTGATCGTTCAACAAATGATTGGCTGGCTGAGACACTGTGACCAAAATCTCTTAGTTGGACAAACATCTCAGAAATACTCCACAAAAATGTACATTTGCTGATATTCCATTCTCATGGATCAAAATACCATGATGCAACAATTACTCCTGAAATGTACAGTTCAGAGTTGACATGAAGGCATTACTTCCATGTGCAATCCCTGGAGTGGAAGATGGATACATCCTCCTCTGTGGAAAGAAAACTGGTTATTATAGTTCAAAGGATCCTTACCATGTTGTAGCCAACTGTGGGTCTTTGATTCATCCAGACCGCCAAGGATTGGGAAGGTTGACACACTACAAACAGCCAAACACCTGCAAATGCAGACAGAGAGCGACTCACCGACCAGCCTGCCGACACCTGCGGGCGGGGAACACTTGTGCGAGCACCAGGATGGCTTGCATGCACCGGGGTGCCATAGAGGGGAGGGGATACATTCATTTGCTGTTGGTAAAATTCAAAAATAGTTTTCCATTAGTAACATGATTGTCCACTGGATAAGATGGGCCAAGTAAATGATTTGTTATACATGTAAATGTTTTGAAATGTAAAAGGAAGATCCAGAATTTCGATGCCAGCTTTTAAAGACAATTTGTCAATGCTGCTAAAAAGTCAAAAAGTCGTGTACAAGATTGGCCAATGTACTTCAGAAGAGTTTCTAGAGAAGAAAATACATGCATCGCAACATGAGAGTGTCAATTGAGATTTTGTCTCATACACCAATCAGCCTAGGAAAAAAACAGAGTTCCATTTGGCCCCGTAAAATGTCAACGTATAACAACTAGGTTAGAGATGTGAACATTTTGTGAAAATGCTATTTCCTTACAGGATGGCTTGCATGCACCAGGGTGCCATTTTTGAGCGCTGTTGCTAAAATACAAAAAAAATACAAAAAAATACAAAAAAATACAAAATACAAGATATTCAACTAGTAACAGAATTGTTCACTGGAAAAGATGTGCAAAATAAGCACTGGTTTTGAAATGTAAAAGGAAGATCCAGAATTAGGTTGTTGGCTTTTAAAGACAATTCGTTCATGCTGCTAAAAAGATACAGTAATTTTTTTTTGCATGAAGGCCTTTTTTGAGAGTGTTTGTAAAAGTGCGAAAAAAAAGAACAGAAAAAACTTAATTAAAAGATAAAAATTGGGACAACAATTCCATCAGCTTTTCCAGCCACTTTGTTGTACTTGTAAGTTATTTAAGATAGTTTGCACCGCAAATGCTTGATTTTTTGAGTCTAAGTTTTGAGTTTAGAAGTACATTTACGACCAATCTTGTACCCAACTACCAACAGACATTATAGACTCACCCTCCGCTCTCTAACTAACTAATTAAAATAACGTACAATATTTAAGATGTACCAGCCTCTCACAAAAAGCTCGGTAACTTTCACATTTCACATGAAATTTGAAAAAGATTAGAAGTATAAATTTGTTTGAACGACGATGCTAAAAACGCTTGGTCTGATGGACCTCTTATACTTCTTGCTTATTGGCTTTGGACAAAACATTAGAACACTCTGAGAACACACCGTAGACTTTATAAATTGTCACAAGAGCAATTAATATTCTCCGTTGATCCAAATCTTTGATACTGCTTGTTTTTGTCTTCAGTAACTTGATTTGTGAAAGTTCAGGTTACTGTGAGAGGCTGTTCATAGCATTGTTTAGAACTACAAGTACTAAATATCCCTCTGTTCATGCATGAATTCCTATGTGCTACATTGACTTGGAAGCACATCCTTTTTAAGTAAAA
Source organism: Marthasterias glacialis (assembly GCA_911728455.2). Lineage (NCBI taxonomy): Eukaryota > Metazoa > Echinodermata > Asteroidea > Forcipulatida > Asteriidae > Marthasterias > Marthasterias glacialis. The sequence goes on from OU452224.1 coordinate 18,457,394, forward strand.
TCCAACAAGATTATTCAAACTCCTGAACTAGCTTATTGTAGGTCTTTCAAGTCACAAACACTAATTTGTTGAATTCTTGTGAAGTACTACACTAAACTTTAATCGTATTTTGACACCTTAACATGAGCTTTCTTCACATGAAGTAAAGCTTGAAGGCTTTGCATGGTGCATGAAGTAAGAACTGAGTAGGTTTAATAACAGCAATTATAATATGAACTAAGTCTCTTTCAGGAAAAGTGTTGATTCTCAAAAGAACCAGAGGGTTGAGATATAGAAAAATTTCACATTAATTAAAAAGTGCTTTGCTTTGCATGGCAACCTAGAACAGGTAGAAGAAGAAGAGGTAGACAAAAACGGAGATGGAGGGACGAAATCACCACATATATGAACACGGCATCATGGAGTAGACAGACGTATGATAGAACAGAATGGAAAGTGCTTGAGGCTTCCATCCAACAATGGATGAACACAATCTAAATATATATATACTTTGCTCAGCTTCCTCTCACTGTTTATGGTTCTAAATCATAGATTTAGATGACTTTAAAACTTTCCATGTCAATAAACATTGACTTTAGCATCATTTTTTGTTTTTCATTTGTGTGTTTAAAAAAACACATTTGATGTTAGGGAGAGCTGACAAAGTATAAATACTATTTTCCCTAATTCCACATTTAGTTCACTAGATGGTTTTAGTGAAAGGCTAATTTAGTACTCTTGATGGTTTATGGGAGAAGCTGTTGACAACCTATTTAGAAATACCTTTTCAGTGACAGTTGTAGTCCTACATGTGTTTTTGTACTGCGCTTGTTAGGTTTTAGGGCAGTGCCAATAATGCTAAAAGTACTGAAAACATCTAGAAGTACTATTTGTTTTGATACTATCTCTTTCAGTACACTTGTTGGTTTTTAAAAAAGATTGTTTAAACACTTATTAGCAATACCCTTTCTCCTAGTTAAACCCTTTTACTACACTAATCCTATATCATGCATGAACAGATGACTATACTCTCTAAATGTAAAAGAGTAAAATGTTCACTCCCTCGCCTGAGTGGTGTCAGTTTGGCTCTTTTGAGAGTGAAACTCACTGTGCATCACCCTTTTTGAGTGAAGTTGGTGGGAACTTAACTCTGATTCAAATTGAAAATACCCGTCTTTCACTATAAAAAGACACATTCACCATGTGCAAGAAATTCATTACACACAAAACGAGTGTTTTTCATTCTTTTACATTTAGAGAGTACCTGAATGTTTTCATTTCTACTTTAACACTTACATGGCAAAGAAATCGTCACCGTTTTCGCAAAGAGACGACTTAACCCTTGCAGCCAATCTTTTATGTTTGAAAAAAACTGTTTGAAGTTTTTGTAACCATTGACTGATAGTCATTTTAACTTTTACTTTTGACAAAACATGAAATTCTAGATATTAAAATGTCCAAAAAGGTTGTAATTTTTGTCCTGACAGATCTTATTAATGAGTAATTAGTTGTTTAACAAGATTGTCTCTTCAAGAAAACTTGTAAACTTGTCACACAGATTGTCTCTTCCTGATGCTCAAAAGCCAGATGACTAGATTGTTGGCACTGTGCATGCACTATGTACTTCAATCATTAGAAGAATACAATTCAGTTGAACATTTCCTGATTTTGAAAATTAAAAACTATAAATCTGGTAATTTTATCTGTTTTATGACATAGAAACTTGGGGGAAATTTTGATGTCGGTGAAACCATCAAACATCTGTGAAACAGTTATTTGCAATTGTTAAAAATCTTTTTACAATTATGTCTGTTCTTGAAAACGGTGACGATAAACTTATTGAAGAAAGTGTTCTCCTACTAAACATTGACATTGCTTCATAGATTTGTAGATACTATACAAACGTTCTGGTCCGTGTATGCTGATCATATTCTACTGTTGAGGTTCCACAGAGTACGATGTAACTGTGGGTTCAGAAATGCCTCTAGCCTTGCATACACTAGTGTCTTTACAGAACTGAAGTGTTCAAAAAGTCTGCAGAAATGATGTCCCCAATCCAGGCTTTGAGATGCAGCATTAGATATCTCTAATGCTGCATCAGTTATAGTTTGGGTTTGTTCATGTCCAAATTGTTCACAGTGTCCTTGCTGGAATGAAACTTGTAGTATGGGTTGATGACGTTTCAGTGTTCAGGAAATCCTTGCAGAAATGATGTAGATCTCCTCAAGCAGTGCATCTTGCAGTTTGTAGCTTGGAGCATGGGTAGATGGATGTTTCATACATTATTCACAGAGTCTTTGAAGAATACTTGATTACTTGAGTCTGCAAAATAATACACAAGGAAACAAATGTCGTGTTAACAGAAGTAGATGTAGTGTACACGGTTATTCGTATCAAATTAGAAAGAAACCTGAAAGGCTCCATTTTTGAAAAAAGAATGCATTCAAGTGTTGAATAGACAAGGCCACTTTAACAACGATGATTTAAATTTACAGACATAATAACTTTTATAACATGACTAAAATTCGATGAAAATATTGCGTGCCTTTTCAATCTTCCATTTTAAGAACATTTTCCTATTTGTTTGTTGTTGTTGTGTTTTTTGTTTGGTTTTTTTTGACAATTTTTATTGTAAACCAACTAAACTGATTTAAGCAGAGCCAGAATTAGTGGAACTTTTTTTCAATTCTAGATATTTTAAAAAGAATCTGCTTTACTTGTTTATTGTGTTGGCTTTGAGGAAGCTCGGTTTGCTTTGGGTTATGAGTCTGTAGCCTCAATGCAACAATATGTATATATGGGTCAGAAGTCAACAATAAAAGGGATCATTTCAAAATTGTTATACAATTTGTAAAAAAAAACATTTCCAGGTTTTCTCTCAGATTTGTCATCTAAATACGATGTTTCATTTGGTGATTTTTTTACAGTATTTTTCCACCACTGTTTTGTTACTTGTTGCAATGTTAAACAATTCACAAAGGTCAATGGAACGTTCTCTACCATTATTTGAAATAAATCCCATGCAATTGCCCCAAATGTCTACCTACTTAATCATACAGGCCAGAATTCGTTTCAGATTTTTTTCAAATGTCAAGTTACCCTTCCATACCATTACTGCCAGGTGCATTTGAATCGGGAGCCCGGGGCTTGCATGAAGTTCTTGGAAGTCAACTTGAAGACATACTTGCAGAGGTAACACCATGTAGAGAATCTGAGATTAAAGAGAAAGTAAAACAATTTTCAGTGCCTTTCTATCTTATTTCGCTTTTAATTAAAGGAATGCGTATTGAAACCGAAAGTTTGAAATAAATACACATATTGTCCTGCTTGGTTGAAGAATACATCACTGCAGTGGGCACCCACACCAAGAGGTTATGAGCAGGTTGATCATTGGCCCATCCTGCGCCTTAAGTGTACTTAGTGTTTTAGGTTTTTTTTCATTGTTTTATCATCATTGTTTTATCATCTTTTTACCTCTAAGGATTGTGGCAGGATGAAGTCAGTGCATAAGGTCTATACAAAGTCCCTAAATGTGCGATACATACATGGGTTTTGTAAGAGTACATTTATTTATTTATTTGTTTATTCACAGTTTTCATTCAAGTGCGAATTTCATCAATTAGTTAGTCCCATTTTAGACACAGGGTCTACACCAAATGCTTTACCCAAATGTCTTTCCACACAATCAGCCTAAAATTAACAGCTAGAGACCTACATGGAGACATCCAAATTGATGGTTTTTTTCTCAAAAAACATCAACTGTTGGTTTTTAGAAGAGTAACTTTTTTGCATTCTGAAGTTTCATTAAACACACCATTCATCTAACTTGTAAAAATATCATAAAATAAAGTAGCCCTAAATACATTTCAGTGAAAATAATGTAAAACAAATCACGCTTTGTCAGGAATTTTGTACACATTTGTTGTGCTTATTCTGGTTGCGGAAATTGAAATTAGCAATGATTATTTCTCAAATGGTATTTTCTTGACTTCATGAAAGCATTTCAGAGAGGAAATATATTTCTTGGATTGACAAGACAGATCCTTGCAGTAAGTCTGACACAGAAAATTCAGTCTTGAACAATCAAACTAACCACTGTTACCTCGTGTTAGTCATTACTGACTAGTCGTATCAAAGGTAAAATATATTTGGAGTTGAGATTTTACGAGGATCTTGGTCATTTAAGAAATTGGGTAAGAGTTCTATAAACAATTTTTAACGTGTTTTTTGTTACTCCAATCATTCAGCAACTCACCAATTAAATCATCTTGACATAAAGTCACAGTGGAGAGAAAGCAGCAGAAAACTGACATCAATGTTTTGCAGCTACATACAGTAGTTGACATCACCCGGTTCATCAGATACCTGTCAAGCTTTTTCAGGTTGGTGGCTGTAAATCTGTACTTTAGTTGATGGATTACATCTGTCCAAACATAACAAGAAAAATTGCTAATACACACAATGCTTTTTCAAAAATTTGAACTGTCATTTTTAGTCCATATTTTTGTGTAACTGGATGTCAAAAAAACAAACCAAAGTTTTTTCCATATCTCTAATTTAATGGAGATCGAAATGGAGGCAAAGGCTATCAACTGTGTAGACTTGACCCAAGTCCTACTTTCATCGAGTCATAGTTCATCTGAACAATCGACAATCGATCCACTGCAATCACCCATCGCGGCTTTATTTCAGCGCTTTGTTGTGTGCCCTCACTCGCCGAGAATGTGCCAATCAACTCTGGTATCAAAAGTACGACTTGATGAATTCGCCAGGAGGCACCCCCCTCCGTGATATGTAGTTATTTATAATGCATATGCAATAGCTTGAATATGTAACAAACGCGTCCGCTGCTGACCAATGAAATCGGTTTAGTTTTCAACGACTCGTTCATTTTTAAAGTGGGTGTTGTCAATTTATCTCTACCAAGTTACATACAATTATGACAATAAAGAATCAGTATTGATATCTATGGATATACTATCATATGGTAAAGTTGTTGTATAATATCATGAAGCTTAATTAAAATAAATAAATAATAATCTATAACAATTAGATTCTTTGAAGTGTTCAAGGTTGACCCAAAACGTAATGAATAAGTCCATGTACAAAACAACAGCACTGCATATCCATGCAATGCAGCCTGCATAGTGATATTGCGCGCTGATTCCCCGAATGCTGCTGTCTCATTGGCTGCTACCCAAATCGGTAGATGAGCCCCATTGACCATGCGTAAACCTGTAGCGAATTAACCAAGTCGGGTTTTGCGATCTGGAATTCACTGGATTGGCAATTAATTGACACTAGAGGGCGCGCGTTACAAAAAGCTCAGACACAATATTACGGACTCAATCACCACGAAACCCGACTTGAACCAAGTCTATCAACTGTGCAACTCATGGTCTCAATGATCCCTCTTTCAAAATGTAACCATAGACTTAAATGTTTTCTGATTGAAACGGGGGGCTTTACAAAATCAAAATGGCCTTGCACACTTTTAAAGATACATCCATCATATTGAGTTGAAATGTCTCATTAGAGCGCCACCTATCAGGAGTAGAGGAGGCATGTAAAATTGAATGGCACAATCATTTGTCACGACATTGTGGGTGAAAATGTCACAAGTGGGAATATTTTTTAGACTTTTTTAAAAAGACTTTTTGAAAGCAGACAGACAGAAATTTCAGTCTTGAATAATCAAACTAACCACTGTTACTAAGTGTTAGTCATGGGTCAGACATGCTGACTAGTCAAATCAAAGGTAAAATATATTTGGAGTTGAGATTTTACGAGGTTCATGGTCATTTAAGAAAATGGATAAGAGTTTTAGAAACAATTTTTACAGTTTTTTTAGTTCACTCCAATCATTCAGTAACTCACCAGGAATATCATCATGACATAAAGTCATAGTGAAGAGAAAGCAGCAGAAAACTGACTTCAATGTTTTGCAGCTACATACAGTAGTTGACATCACCCGGTTCATCAGATACCTGTCATGCTTTTTCAGGTTGGTGGCTGTAAATCTGTACTTCAGTTGATGGATTACATCTGTCCAAACATAACAAGAAAAATTGCTAATACACATGCTTTTTAAAATTTGAACTGTCATTTTTAGTCCATATTTTTGTGTAACTGGATGTCAAAAAAACAAACCAAAGTTTTTTCCATATCTCTAATTTAATGGAGATCGAAATGGAGGCAAAGGCTATCAATTCAAATCATTAGTTTTCTCTAATGATTTATTTTTACTTTAGTAATTTGTTGTTTTTTCATGTGAGTGTAATCTACTTTTGTGGTTAATTTTTACTTTGTTTTCTGCTTATAGGGTATTTTTTATAAATTTTCTCTATTTTTATTATTGTACTGGCCTTGTAATTTGACCTTAGGGTCACGAGTGTGCCATTTTAATAAAATTCAAAATTCAAAATTCAAATTCAATAAGTAAAACAGAGGTTTTTGAGTTCTCAACAAATGTTGAACACATACCTATTCTTGTTACATTTGAAGCACATCCTGGTTGTTGAGTTGCTGCATGTATTCAGTCCTGCTAGATGCCCCACCATGATATGATGTAAACAGGAGTGCAAGCTGTCTAGACTACATTGTGCAAGGTGAGCAGAGTCTTAGGAGAGTTTTCAGGCAAACCTGACTGAGAAAACATCAAGTAGTTGGCCATGAGAGGAAAGCTTGGAACTCCACACTGATGTAACTGGTTTAGTGCTGATTGAGAGTGTTGCTGGACATTCTGAAAGCTGAACAGAGTCCTCAAAGACAAATCTCACTGGAGAACATCCAGGGATGGGGGAACATGGGACTCCACACACAGCTGCTGGCATGACACTGTTGACTGTGCTGATAGGTGTAAAGCACAACAAGTGGGAATGTTCTCAAGTTAACTTCAAGGTACCAGAAAAGCAGATGGACCCGGGAGTAGAAGTAGAGTAAACATGTAAATGTACTACACACAGTTTGTGCAGGTAACTAGTTCAGAATTTATCAAATGTTTGAGAATGTGTTGAAAACTGATGAAAATGGTTCATATGAGAGAGCTTTCAGGCAAATACCATACATGTAGGTGACCAGCCAGCAGATCTGCACAGAATAGTAACCCCTTAAAACTGTCTCAATAACTTAGTCAGTACTGGTCAAACATTGCTGAATGTGTAGACAATCAGAGGCAATGGATACAATTTCAGGCAAACTTGAAAGGGGAGCATTTGTACTAAATACTGTCTGCTGAGTCTAATAATGACCAACATTGTTGACTGGGTTGGTAACAGGAAAACACATTCCTTATAAGTCTGTGAATACTCCGTTAACGTTGCAGTAGAGAGTATCTAAGATTCCTTGCTGATGATGACTCCATTGTGTTTCCTCAAAGGGTTTTTGAATGGAATTGCTCTGCTCATAGTAATTGTCTTTATCTGATGCAAGTCCTATGTATTCTTGAGCAAGACAACTTTTTCAAGAAACTGCTTGCCAAAAGTCAGCACTTCCCATGTGGCTTGTTTGGCTATCTTATGTTTTAACATTGGTACCGTAGTCGTCATGATCCTATGGTGTGCTCTGGATGAAGCCTGTAGCTTGATCGTCACAGCATCTTTATATAATCTTCTAGATGGATGAATTTACATGTAAGTGCTGATTACTGTGCTTTTCTAGTTCTGGACCATGATTTGAAGAAGACACTTAGTATCTTCTATGCAAGTTCTGTGAGTTATACTGTGCAACATGCTCTGGGTTTATGAGGTTAGTACTGAGCAAAGTTTTGGGTTTCTGTTGATGTAATTGAGATATCTACTCATCTCATCTGCCAGCATTGTGAATACTTATTGAGCAAGTCCTCAAACTCTTTATGGTCTTGTAGTGTGCATACAGCAGTACTCCTCGGGGCTCTAATGGTTTTAGCATCTTGTCGTTTGACTGCCATCCTTTGAATTTAAGGTTAAATTTAACATGTCGTTGAAGTGTGACTCTGTTTGTGACTGCAGTACTCTATGGGTTAATGTTGAAGCAGTTTAAGCCAAAGTTTGTGGGATTCTCTTCTTGCCTGTTTGCAGTGGGCGTTTAGAGCAGCAAACCTCTCTCAAAGCTGAACATTTACTACAGTACTCAATCTTTGGTTTTATGTGGAAGCACGAAGCCAAAGTTTGTGGGGTTCTCTTCTTGACTGTTTGCACTGGGAGTTTAGAGCAGCAAACCTCACTCTGAGCTGTACATCTACTCAATTTTTGGTTTTATGTGGAAGCATTAAGCCAAAGTTTGTGGCGTTCTCTTCTTGACCATTAGCACTGGGAGTTTAGAGCAGCAAACCTCTCTCTGAGCTGTACATGAATTCAATCCAAGTTGAAAGTGCAGTAGATATTGGTTACCTTCTGAGTTTGAGTTGCGAGTAGTTCATTTTGGCGGTTCGTTGTTAGAATCTGCTACTTGATGCAATCCTCCATTGTTTGATCAGTTCAAATCACTAAGTCTCCTAGGTCCATTAGCAGTAAGTCGTTTCTCTTTGATGCCCCTATGTATTTGACTTGCTGTCACATTTTGTGTGTAGCTGGTGTCCATCTCATATTGTGTTGCCCGATTCATGAGGAATGTTGACAAATTAATCTGGAAGAAAGGAAAAGGAGATCAAAGATTTAATTACATATGCATGTAAACTCTACATAAAGTGTCAAGTACACATATTGCTGACTACAGTGATATTTCTGCCTATGAACAATAAAGGTTTTCCTACAGTAAACTTACAGCTGTTTTGACCTCATTGAGGACGCTGTTTTACATAACTCTGTGGGGCTTATGACGTCAGTCCCATAAGGTCTATGTCTTTTTAATTATAAAAACAGACATACTTTGGCTAAGCAAACTACACGCAGCTGGACTGCAGTTGATTGACACTCTTATCTCTTATTTCTAGATTAAAAATCCACTAAGTGCAAACAATTGAGTCATTTTGATGTTCATAATTACAACCAGCACTGTGACAAAAGACACCTTCTATATCGGTCAAATCATGTACATAAAACAATAGTCTACAATTAGTTCCAGCCTCCAAATTGCACAAAAAGAACATCATACATATTATTTGTGGCTTTTGACAAAATTGTGTAATACTTGTGGAAAGAGTAATGAAAACTGACACTGCAATTTTGAAAAATGCACTTATCAGCTTGCTAAGGCCTGCATGGACCCTCATAAAGTGCCATAATTATGCGAAAATAAAGTAAAACAGCTTGTGCTAATAAATGTTACAGGACCGTCAGTGTACACCAATGATGTTCAAAACACTGCACAATAAACATATAATTTTACCTGAATCTTGACTTCACAAAATTGCTCTTCATTATAAGAAGCTGAAGGATATATATTTTTTTAAATTAATTAATATTATTTAATTTACTGCAAGCACGTGTACATTGCACATGTACAAATTGTACAACCAAACCGTACATGATGCACACAATGCACAGTTAAATTGGGAGACCATGAACAATAGGGGGCGCTGTTCTTTTTGTTTTTTCGTTTTTGCTTCTTTATTTTCAAAATGTTAAAAAATAAAAAAAATCAGCAATTTCATTAATGATTTAGGTAATTCACACTAAGGTTTTTAAACAAACATTTTAATGTTTTTCATAATTATAATAATTCACAATTGTTGCAAACCTGGTTCCATTCTGATGCAGTGCATGCTATGGCGTATTGAGAAGTCATGGTTCCTACATGTTTGCATGTAAACATTACATGCATAGTAGGAGCACGTGGTTTATGTTATGACTTGAAGTGAGAAAGCAGAGCTCAAACACAATCCAGTTTTCAGGGTAAATACTTGATTTTATAATTGGTAATGGTTGAAACTAAGGTGAAGAATTAATTTTCAGGTTTCAAAATTTTGAAAATATTCTGGTTGTTAATGATAATGGTTTAGTTTAGGCCTATTGTTATTTGAATTATATCAAATTTTACAGCGAGGGGTGGTTTTAAGAACAAACATGATTTATACTTCAATGGATATTAATACTGCATACACAAGACCATTAACTTTGTGATTTGCTTTTTTTGTTAAATTTTATTTATTAATTTTTTAATCCACCAATTTTACAAACTTTTATAATTTGACACTTCATCACATTTTTGTATTCATTTATTTGTTTGTTTTTTGAAAACATGGTTTATTGTAATGTTGTATGCATGAGGTAAAGGAAATGAATCTTGCATTTACATAAAATGTCACTAAATGTAAGATGTACCATTGGAATGTAGTTTAGAAATCCATAGTGCCAACTACACCTACATGTTATTAATACAACAATGAGCTTGCTGAGGTAACTTTGCAATTCACCCCCACCCTCCCCAAGCGCTCCTCTTAAGTTCCCCCCAAACCACCAACAAAAAGCAGAACTTGTTACATAATTTTACATTTACTATTCAAAATTCTTCTAATAAACTATACAAGTGTTGTTAAAAGAGGTGTAACTTTAGATCTAGGGTAAGGGTGTTTGATTGATGTGGGATATAGAATCAATGGTGTACTGTCAATTCTGCTTAAGAAACAAAATTACTGATTGAAATTACTGATTGATTTTTAAGTGACATTTTTTATTAAAATCAATGTGAAAAAAACTGCAGCTGAAAACAGAGTACACAAATTCTGTCAAACAACTATGTCAAATTGAAGAATTGTCCAGCCAATCTTGTTAAGTTCACTTTCAAAATCCAGCAAATGAAATAATTTTGGTTAGTAATGGATTTAGTTGGTGCTGTTGATGTGCTGGTGCATTTAACACAATACTTAACCTCCAATTTTCTTAGTATTCTGTGCGATTTGCTACTGATAAAATGGTCTTGACTTTCAGGCTACAAACACTTAAAGATGTAAATCTCATTTTAAGACAAAGTTTGTACAGGTAGGTTGAATCTATTTGCACAGTTATATCTGATAGTGTAATGACACTTCAGAAACCTATATAAATTCATAATTATTTATCTAGACAGGAAGTCCTGCACAAAATGTGAACAATGTCAAATGATTTTACTCTTTTTACCTTGAAAATAAGGCAAATTACTGCAAAGGATTTCTATATTTTTGTAATTGTTTCAAATGTTTTTTTCTTCCACTTTCATTTACAGGTGTCTTAAGAGCCAGAAGTCTAACCAAGCATGCACAGCAGACCAATTTGGAGAGTATGATGTCAACATGGTTAGGAGCACTCTATGCAAGCAATGGTTTACATGTATGTAGTAAGGCTTTGGGAAGTATTGAACTAACTGGCCAGGCCAATAGACTTGTATCATAGAGTAGCCGTCTTGCTTTTCTCTCATTCAAATCAATGTAATAAAAACAAGGCTGGGAGGTAAAACAGCTTGGTACCTTTTCAGGGGCAATGAGAATGGATATTAATGAGTACTATTGCAGACAGGGAACATGACCAACGTGATAGCAGCATGATAATGGTTTATTGAGGGAATTTTAACCAGCACTGGATTTTACAGCTGACAACTGTTAACGTAACACACTGCACTGCTCTTATCAATGATTGATTTATTATTTTCAATTTTTTGTATGGTAGACCCATAGAAATAATTCTGTTTAGAATCAAAGATTTCTTTTTCAAAAGATCGGAAGAAACTTTTTGGGGCCACACAGGATTTTTATAATGTAAAGCCTTTTTCGTTTCACAATGAATTCTGAACCAAAATGTTGCCATTTTTAATAGATTAACTTTTTTAGACGATTATTTTTTCAAAAAATCCCTGATTCACATTTTGAAAGTCAAATTATAATTAAAACTGAACCTTTCTTGTTTATTGATTTATTGGATGCCAAACAATGGACCCAATTTCACTGCTGTGCTTACCGTCGAATTTTGTGCTTAAGGTCAACATTTTCTGCTTACAGGGTTAGTGCCAGTTTTGTGTGCTCGCTGTGTGAGTAAATTGTTAACCTGTAAAGTACTCTAGGTTTAATGAAAGTGTGGATTTTTCTGCTAAGGGTAGTCATGATATGGGAGACTTTTGAGACACTGGCAGCAGCAGACACAATGGTCCATGTTGACAATTCTGAGCATGCACGCACTTGGACAGTTTTGGGCACGTAGTTCTGAGCACGCGTACTACTAGTGAGAACAGTGAAAAAGACCGTCTAAGTCTCCCATTGGCCCCTAATGTGCACAGTGTAATTGTGTGTTAAAATGTTGTATACTAAATGTGTGTGAACACCACATGGTGCCAATTTCAATTCATATCGAGCTGCTATTTTTAAGCTTACAAACTTGCTCAGAACATACATACTAGTTATCAGGAGCATGTTACCAGCCAAAACACCATGTAATGAATATTGTAACCGACTGAATCCACATTAAGTTTGCTAAGCATAAAATGAACGGTTGAGCACCATTTTCTGCTAATTAAACAGCTCCATGAAGTTTGGACTTGATATACAACACACAAAACACTTATGTGTAATGTGTAATTATGTAAGATAAATGTAACAATATAATTGTTCACATATTCTTGTTGGTAGAAAGAACAGCAAAAAACCCAACCAGTAGCTGTGATATATATGTGTAAAATTAGGACAGATAATTTCTCCCTATTTAATTCTTTTCACTGTCCTTGTGTAGCCATCACTTTGAGTTTTCCTTAGTTTTGGAAAATTGTTGGGCAAATTTTTATAATACAAACAAGTATGCAGACTTCAACAGAAGAAACTGCAAAAAAATGCAGTGATTTGATTTCTATGAAGAATCAATACTTTTCACTATAAGGAACTTTTCTTCAGAAAAAATCACTGAACTCTTAACTTATAAGCACACTTTTTCACTACAGGCATAATGTAGCAGCGTAATAATTTCCATTTGTATAATGTATCATTTTTTAATTGTTCTTCATGAGTTAGTCATACATTTTAATGTAAAAAGTAAGATTTGTAACTGTGTGATAGTTGCTGTGAATGTAGTTGCTTTGAATTGATAAATTATGACAGATTCTCTGATGCCCTTTTCACACTTGCAAGACTCCAGGGAAATTATCGTTAAGATTTGGTTGACCTTTTCACACATGAGTTGCTAGCCCTGGTAAACTCCTGGGAAATAGCTACCCCTGCCTGGGAGTAGAATGAAGTGATGTAACCCCAGGGTTGGCATATTTACCCTTGGAAAATTGCATAGAGTGTGAAACAAACAAAGGTTTATGAGTTTACTGAGGTTTTCTATCCTGAGACTAGTCTTGCTAGTGTGGACAGGGCATTATAGTTCATTAAAAGGTACCAGGGTTATTAGGAGTATAAAATCCAAGGGATTAAGCATCAAAACCTTAAGCCCTTTTTCCACATTAAAGCGCCAATTCCCAGGAAAAAAACCAACCAGAAATTCCTGGGGAATTTTAACTCCACCACCACCCAATGTTCATTTTCATACTTCATGCAGTTTTCCTGGGAAGAATGAACACTCAGCATGCAACCCAAGAGTTATCTCACCCCTACTTCTAAGGAGGCTGACTATTTCTCCAGAAATTGCAGCTATTTCCCAGGGGTTTGCGAGGGTTAACAATTCAAGTGTGAAAAGATCAACCAATTATTCCCAGGGAGTTTCCTAGGAAATTCATCTCATGTGAAGGGGCACATTTTTTTCTTAATCATTGAAACTAATGTATGGCCCAAGCCTATTATTATAATAATGTGTTATTATTTAGTCTTTTTAGTCACTGTAGTGCTTACTATTCATGTAGAAAATGTGTTTTTCCAAGTCTTTTTCCACCTTTTATGTTAACATTAATTGTTTAATCCTTGTCTAAGCAATGTTTTGGGCACAAAAGACCATACTTGTTGACTTTTTACTGCAATCAATTAAAAAAAAAAAACAGTGATTTTAGGGGGTCTTTGTTTTTCTTGTTTTTTTTGTTTGTTTGTTTGTTTGTTTGTTTTTTGACATGTAAGATCTGTGACTCTCTGGAATATTGGTTTTGGTGAAGTGTTTCAATCATCAAGGCTTTTTATTGAAACAGTGTAGGCTTATGTATATTTGTATATCTGTCGTATTATGAGTAATAAATCATTGACAACTAAATCAATGACTGATTTGTTATTTATTGTTTCTGACAGTTCTCTTCCCAACCCAACCCCCAAATAATAATTTAATTATACAAAAATAAGAATTATAATAATGAAACTGTGAATATGAAGTTAATATATTTCAAACTGATAAGACATAATTACCATTGATATCAAGTTTGTGCAGGTAATGTCACAAAAACCCTGTTTAGGCAAACACTTGAGCCCCATTGTGAACTGTACTGTACATCTGTATGTATGGACACGTATTGTACTTGCATGTGTAGTGTAGTTGCATGGTACTGTGGTAGTACATACGACTTACGAGTGCTACATTCATGAGCATGGTCGGGTGGATCCAAATTAAAAGGGCCCCACTTTTACCAAATTTACTGATTTTGAATTCACCAATGTGACCCTTACCTGTTTATGCTTTCATTGCATGGTTCTACATTTCTACTCATCAACGAAAACATGCAGAAAGTGAAAATCAAAGTTCCCGCTGATAAAAAATTAAACAACCACACTTCCTTTTTGATATAGACTGGCAACCTTTCACCATTTTCACAGAGTCAAATATGATTTCTGTGCATTTTTACCATTATGACTTTGGGATCCATACAGTTTTAGCGTCCCTGGTTGCGCCCTCTCTCGGTAGCTAATGTTATATACAGAGCTTTTTATTAACTTCTATATTATAGAGTTCACATTAATTTTCCTTTAATGTCGACTTGTTTGAATTCAAACACTAACTTGACTTATTTATTTGATGTTCAAAATAGTCAATTGGGAAGGAAAGCATCTTTGCCCCCGTAACCATCTCCACAAAACCTACCAATCTCACATATTACATTAAAAGTATATAGTCTATGCCCAAAATGCCGGTATTTATTCAGGGCTATAACATTTAGAACTTTTAAACAATTAACATTCCACCGCAAACTTTATATTCAGTCACTAATTTCAGTTAATCAGAATAATTGATACGCAAATGGAGAAACAATTTTGCCCCGTCACCCCCTCCACATTATCAATCCCAAAATTACATAGGTTTCCCCTGGGTTATGAGATTTATAAACTTGAGATAAAAAACATTCCACTGCTAACCCGTTTTTGTTTTTATGTGACACCCACGCATTAAATCAGTCCCCCCTAGTACATGAAACGTGTTACACCGCTTACCAGAGCTGAATGTTTACACTCAATCAGTAATTTCAAATAATTCGGATAATATTGACCCTCAAAAATTATATTGAGAAGAAAAGTTAACTTTTCCCCGTAACCCCCTCTACAAAAACCCATCAATTCCTCCTGTGTATAGGCCACCATCCGACATTATATCCACAGTGGCTATGGCTTTTTGACATTTAAATATTATGACAACACTCTATTAATTTTCTATCATTGGTGAAAGTTTCATTATGGTGCACTATTTTATCTGATTAATTTGTTTTTAATGTCATTTTTATAACTATGACTGAGATTTACCTGTAATCGTTGAAGCCGAATTGAGTCTCCCTCACTCAGGTTTTTAAAAGCTTTATTTCTCATCACATGATTAATTATTAATGTTGATTTGAAGTCAACATTAATAAAAAAGATATCAACTGGGGAGTAGGTTCACCCGCAGAGTTTTATACCCAACCGTCTTTGAAACAAACTACAACAATACATCCCACGCCCTTAAAACTTTCCACCACGCGACCAAGCCCACACTGCGTTTAACCGTCGAAATTTTGAACCATCCGCCTAAGAAACAATTGCCCTGACAACAAAATACATTCAGGAACACACCCAAAATCAAGCTCTTTCCTTCAAAACATATCTGTGTCACCACAGAGTTTTATTATACAACCACATAATTATTAAAAACAAACGGCACACACGAATTACGACAGTCTCTCTTTTACATTACTCTTCACCCACGTCTTACTGAGTGTCACCGCATCAGAGTTTTATTTTAGAAATAAACTTTACAAATCAAAACACCAAAAGCACACACACACACCGTAGAGGTTTATTTCCAGCCGTCTTATTAAAAAGAAAACATCAAACATTTGGACACAAACAAGAACGAGAGTCGCACCATTTTATTCCCTGTCTTTCTTCTTTTTTCCCCTCCATGACTGATGTGTTTACCAGCATACAAGTAGTTAAATTACCAAAGATCAAAACATTCTTGGTAAATAATCAAAACATTTGCAATCACAATTCCACACACAATTTTGTCTCTTATTCCTCCCCGGTAACGATGTTTGAAGTTTGCAAACGTACATCTCTATGACTTTATTTTTAAATGTGCCCGTTGCTTCCTACATAACATGTGTCATCCCAAAAATAAAATAGTATAAAAATAATAAAATAAATACAAACAAGAAATTACTAAAATAAAAAAACATTAAGATGAATTTATGATAGCAAATTTCACGGTGTCCACAGGCTGACGGGGCGGGCAAGATGTTCCACGGGGGGGGGGGGGCTGCCCCACTAGGCTCTGCCACTGCAAACACAATGACAATTTCCATGGTCAGCAAATACCAAACACTCAAAAGAGCAACAAATTATCTCTTTTTGAAAACATTTTATGCTTAAAAATGATACAAAACGGCACTTGAACTCTACTTGAATACCTAGACTGGTTCCCGGTCCCTACATCGTTTATGTTCTGACTGATTATACGGATCGGTAGCAGGTAATGAAAATTAGCATACACCTGGGAGAATTTTGCCAGGTGTATGCTAATTATAATTAGCATATAGGCTACGTAATCCCATAATGCAATGCGCCCTTTACACTAGTCTCGTTCCCTGACCAAAGATTCCCTGACGACTCTTGTTAAAAATCTTAGGTCAGGCATCATCCAAAGCTAAACATAGATTATGCCGCAATATATAAATATTCATTACTTGTCACCAACGGTGGACGATGTCATTGGATGATGACGGGCTTTGTTTACTTTAAAAAAAAGCCTGGGGTAATCAGTTTGCAAAAATGTTACAAATATGTTCAAATATAGTGTTGAATTTGTTGGGGGGAAAAAGAAAAAGAAAAAAACGATAATGGGATGCGTCTGTAAAATTATTGAATTTTTATCAACAAAAGAGATGTCCAACCATCAACGATATCATTGCACCCTGGCCATTTTATTTTTAAGTAAAAAAGGCAAAAAAAAATGTTTCCCCCAAAAATGGAATACATCAATGAGATACGCCCCCAACAGCGACTCCAGTTATTAAATAAGGTAAAAATTGTATTGATCATGTCAATATAAACAAGTTTCCCAAGTTTCAAATCGTTTTGAAAAAAAAAAAAGAAAAAAAAAAAACAGAACCTAGGGGTAAACGTTTTTTTGCAAAAAAAAAAGTTAAAAACACCCTTTTAAGCGACAATTTTTGAGTTTGTGTTTGACATGTAGAACTCGATTAAATGAACATTTGTAGCAAGTTTGATCAAAATCGGTCAAAAACTTTTTAAATTCTGCATTCTTAAAATATCAAAATTTTATTTTTGTTCATTTAAAGTAGGGCGCAATACTTGGTGTCAGTTCCCTATAACTTCACAGTGACAAAAAAAACATTATCCATGAGTTGCAGTTTTTGTTTACTGTGATTTGAATCTTTTCAGGTTTTGGCAGGTCTCAGCCGTTGAGTTTTTGTCAATTATCCACAGAAAGTACCATCCCACGTAAAGGTGTTTTCCCCCAACTGGCTTGCTGTCATTTTCATGAAGCAACTCTTCACTTACCAAGCCAATCAAGTCTCCCCAAAAGTTGAAGCACAGAACCCCAGGTTACGATAACTGCATGAGCCACTATTATTTTAAAAAAAAAAAAAGGTGTGGACTTACAACTTATGTTAATCAATTTGGTGCATCAATTTTTCCCCATTTTAGTGTAGTGTACCCTGTGGAATGAGTTTCTTTCATTTTATACCAGCAATATTGCTTTACTAAGCTTCAATCCCGAATCTTGATTATTTTTTATGCATAAGCAATTATTTCCCCTTGTTGCTTTGCTCTCGTTACATTTAATTTAAATAAACCAAGATGGCTACACTCAACAGAGGGCGCCATACTAACTTACATTATTATTGGCGCATGCAGACATCATAGCCTCGGGTAGTTGATGTGCACTCAATACTTGGCTTCTTGGTGTCTTCTTGATGGAGCGCACGAGTAAGCACACCAGGCTTGAAATTATAATCGCACCATTGAAACCACAGACATCAGTTCCTTCACTAGGCCCCATCCTTGTCACATTTAGGCCTCAAATTTACAAACGCCAAGCCGGATCCTCTATCCACTCCCACGCCCCTCAGGCTCATGTCCTTAGTCCCCATGCCACCCCAACCCCAATATTTTGCTTTGTATCATTTTTTTTTTATAGAGTGCAGCACTTGAAGCTTAAAGGGAATAATACAACATCGTTTATCATTTCCTATCAAGAAATTCAACTTTCTTTAATCGTTACCACATAAAAACTATACATGTATATCAAATTGACTCGGTTGTTCAACACAGCATTTTTGTAAACATTCAAATAAAAGTAACTGCTTCTCTGGGTTATCTTGGTTTAGATAACAAACTTGCACAATCTATGAGTTTATTGGATTTTATGTTTCAAATGTTGCTTTTGCAAGATAAGTACCTTCCCTTTGTTTTTATCATCAATGTTAATTTAAATGGCCAGCCTTTATCAGAACTCAGTCATGTTCTCAATGGTTCACTCAAACTTGTTCAAACTGACTGCACAATTTGTGCAATAAACTTCCTTTCCTGTCTCAGCTTCGTCAAATACCTTTGAAAATGCAAGATGGCTGTTTGTGATAAAGGTCTGTGCTGCAAAACAACTAGAAAGCAGATCTTTTCTTATCTGCAGAAAAAAAACGTTATAATAAAGGAAAGGGACACTAGGACACAAGTTTCATTTACTTGATTTCAATACAGATAAAAGACACAAGGACAAACAATTTCTTATTTCACAAAAATGTACAATGGTACAATATTAAAAACATCATGTGGAGATTATGGAAATTGGGCCCCCCTTTTAATTTTTTTGACCACCCCTTTTTCTTTGTTTTGGTATAAACCTTTAACCCTCACCTTGTATTTACCTGTAAGAAGGAATGGTATAGCCCAAGATTGCCACATCAGCAAGAGGTACAGTACATGTGTACAGGAAGTTGGTCATTCTTACCAGTGATGACCACTACCAAGCACATAATAAAAGTTTGTTAAGTGAGCTCTTGCCTGACAACGTTGTATCATTGTTCTTTCAGGTATGTTACTTTTCATTATTTATTGTTTATACTAGATATTGTTGCATTATTTTGGATTGCCATGCTTTGTGATGAAACAAATCCAAGAGATCCAAAGAAAAGAAAGTTTATATTCTTTACAAGTTTTATAGTCAGTTCAAGCATGGAGGTAGAAATAGATCTCCATTGTTTAAGGACATTAATTTATCATTTTGTTTAAGTTTCTCTTTGTATGTGTTTTAGTCTGAAAACCAAGTTATACAGGGGATGTTTCATTTATATTGACTTTGCTAAATTTGGAAGTGCAAAGTTTCTTTCATGACTCAAGTATATTCTTACTTTGATTATTTAGTGAGTTGTTTCCAGATCTGATAAGTGCTAGATTTGTTCAGTTTAATATATGTATTTGGTTCTGGAAAAACATTCTTTCAAGACTTTTCTGTACAGCCCCTGTACAAAGGGTGCTTGAGTACAGAACTTTAAGGTTGCTTTGTTAAGTTCACAGTACATGGATGCTGTAGAGTGTGTGTGTCCATGCACTGTGTGTGGTAGTTAATCACCCATGCACATGTAATGAGTTGGCTGGTCAAGGGAGGAAGTGAGGATGTCCAGCTGGTCAATGCAGTGAGCTCCAGGAATTGTTTATTTGGGATTAAGAGCCCACAGGCAATGTAGGTTAAATCAAGGTTAAATGGAGTGCAGTAGTGACAATGTGTATGGTTTAGAGAAAATCAGTTAAGCTGTATGCAACCATGTAAGTTCAAGCAAGAACACCTAATTTTCTTGTGAATACATAATGAGGTGGGTTGGCACCTTTGAGTGGAAGTAACTTTAGGAGGTATGCAAATGCCTGGGTCGTAGTTGTTTGAGAATAAGTAATGTGGAGACCTTAGGATAATACATACATCTTGTGACATTTAAGAGAAAAGAAATGCAGTCGAGTCAGTACGATACATGTTAATGAGAATAGTGTTTAGTTTAGACGTAAGATTTAAAGTACTGTTTGTTTAGTGATTCTTACCAGTGATGACCACTACCAAGCACATAATAAAAGTTTGTTAAGTGAGCTCTTGCCTGACAACGTTGTATCATTGTTCTTTCAGGTCATCAACCTAATTTAATGTGCCCTGCGTAGATTGCCAATTTGACAGTCTTGCGGGTGTAACATTTGGAGGCACGAGAGGGATGGGCGTGTCTAGTGTGAATCCCTGTACATCTAGACGACATGCGCTCATCCAGTGAAACGAATCCCGATGAGATGAGCCAGGAACGACAGAAGAGAGCTGCCTGAGGAAACCAGTGAATCGACTGGAACTGCAAGGTCAGGGTGCACCATCAGTTGAAGAAGGGATCGCCTCAGCAGGGATTGCCACAAGCAACTGAACACGACTTGCATACCAGTGACGTCACTTTATCCTGACATGGAAGCTTTGTTAGAACAGTTGGGGGGGTTGACAACCCAATTAAGCGGCCTCTCTATCGAACAACTGAAACAGGTATGTGTTCAGCTGGAGCTAGAGACAGAGGACCTTGCTGATGAATCAACTGGTCGTCTGCGATTGGTTCGAAGGGTGCTGAACCATGTGAATAGTGAGAAGGTTCAAGATAGTGAAGATGGGGGAATGATGCTGCTTCAGAACCTGTTCACCTTCCTCAAAGAAATAGTTTCAGCAGATTCCAAAACTAAAGAGACCCTTCCAGATGAATCTCCAAAAGTCACAACAGATTCAAAAGCCTTAAGCCTACTTCGTCGAGAGTTTAAGATTGCTGGACAGATTGGTGAACCGGGCCAGAAAGACTGCCTCACTTTTGCTAGCCTGGCAAACCAGATCGAGACCGGTCTGGAAAAGGGCTACCCTGATAGAGATATTGTCCATGCAGTAGTTCGAGCGATAGTTCCAGGATCCGAACTGCGAAGTTACCTCGAAGGAAGGAACAAGATTCCACTTCCTAGCTTGCGAAGAATCATCCGCTCCCACTACCAAGAGAAGGATGCCACCGAGCTATTCAAACAACTCTCCCAACTAGCCCAAAATGCCAAAGAGACACCACCAGCATACCTGATGAGAGCGTTTAACATCCGACAGAAGGTTCTGTTTGCAAGTCAAGAAGTCGAGTCAAAGCTTCGCTATGAGCCAAATTTGGTGCGAGAGATGTTTCGGCACAGCATACTTACCGGTCTGCGTAGTGATGCCATCCGAACCGAACTTCGCCCCTATTTAGATGATGCCGAAACCCTTGATGAAGTCTTATTTGAAAAGATGAATGTTTTCTCCAGTCTTGAAGATGAGAGACGTCAAAAGTTCAACCAGGCTAGAACCCCATCAGTGAACGAAGTCTGTGTAGCACAGGCCAAGTCGACAGCACAACCGAAACCAGGGTTGTTCATGGCGGAAATAGCCGAGTTAAAGGCCGGGATGGCAGAAATGCTCTCTCTGAAGACACAAGTGGCAGCCCTACAAGAGTCCTTGCATTCGACCCAAAGCAGACCCCGAGACAGAGGAGTGGAGCAACCGCGACACACGAGACGCGTAGGATGCAGAAAGTGCCAGGAGGAAGGAAGCGGTGATACCTGTGATCACTGTTTCAAATGTGGCTCAGCAGATCACTACGCTCGTGGCTGTCGGAAGTGGAGAAACTCACAACACCAGGGAAACGGTGCCGGGTTACGTCCACGGGACAGGGAGTAACCGATACCAACCAGAAGTCCCAACCAGCCCAATTTCAATCTACTTCACCAGTTGACAATCCAGTGAGTCCTAATAATGTCTTCATCTGTCATGTCACCCCAAAACAACGCACTAAGATCACCAGCCTAGTGGGACGGAAATGTACTGTCGACTGTCTCCTTAACAACGTACCGGCAACGGTACTGTGGGACACAGGTGCACAGGTCTCCATCTTAAGTTCTGCTTGGGTCAACAGGAACCTACCAGGGACTCCCCTTCGCCCAATTTCACAACTCATTGACTGTAGTGAGGGATTAGATCTCCGAGCCGCCAATGGAACCCCGATTCCTTTCAGTGGCTGGATGGAAGTTGAACTGCAGCTCCCCTCACCCAAACTTTGTCCAAAGAAAATCAACTTTCCAGCGTTGATTACGGCAGGCCCCTTACAGCAACCCATCATTGGATACAATGTAATAGAAGGTATCGTGAAAGGATCCGGAAAAGAAGCCCTTAGCGATACCCTTGGAGCAGTAAGGAATCTTGACCACAACCAGGTGGATAAGTTGGTTCATCTGATCCAAACAGACAACCCGGAGGACCTCTGCGATGTTTTTTCAGGCAAACAAAATGTAGTCATACCACCAGGGAGCAACGTGGGCATTCGATGCCATGTACATGCTGGCCCAGTGGACCGTCAGATAACTGTACTGTTTGAACCCGACATCCAATCCCATTGGCCAGAGGGTTTGCGAGTAGATGAGTCTGTTGTCACGTTGTCCCGAGGGAATTCCTGCCCTGTCATCATCAGAGTTGTAAATCCAACTGATCGCACCATAGTACTACAGCGTCGGACCTTACTTGGCCAACTCCAGCTTATCAGGTCAGTGACTCCCATATGCCCCACCACCCTGGACAAGTGGACGACGGCACCCCAACAAAACACCGCAGTCAATAACGTTAACTCTTCCATCACTCCTAGGGACACCTGGATACCACCTGTAGACCTGAGTCACTTGTCTGCACCCCAGAAGACTGCAGTCGAGGCACTGCTACGGGAGGAATCAGCTGCTTTTGCCAGAGATGGAATGGACATGGGGTGTGCCGAACATCTGAAAATGACAATCAAGCTAAATGATGAGCAGCCTGTCCAAAAGACATACCAGTCTGTTCCCCGCCCCTTATACCAAGAAGTACGGACGTATCTATCGGACCTCATCACTCGTGGGTGGATAACCAAGTCAAACTCCCCCTACTCATCACCAGTTGTCTGTGTCCGCAAGAAAGACGGTACTCTCCGACTCTGCGTGGACTACCGGGAGTTAAACCGAAAGACAGTGCCAGACCGCCAACCAATTCCCCGCATCCGAGATGTTCTTGATAGCCTTGGTGGAAATTCCTGGTTTTCCACTCTTGATCAAGGAAAGGCCTACCATCAAGGATTCATGTCAGAAGAGAGCCGTCACCTGACAGCATTCGTCACACCGTGGGGGTTATATGAGTGGGTGAGAATACCCTTCGGCCTCACGAATGCACCAGCGGTGTTCCAGAGATTCATGGAGACCTGTCTGGAAGGTTTGAATGGCGACATCGCGATGACGTACCTCGACGATGTGCTTGTGTTTAGCGATACGTTCCAGAAGCATCTCCATAATCTACATCAGGTTCTGCAGCGTATCCAAGAGCATGGGGTGAAACTGAAGGCCAGCAAGTGTGAGCTGTTCAAAAAAGAAGTCCGGTACCTAGGCAGGCTAGTTTCCATAGAGGGACATCGAATGGATCCAGCCGACATTGCCGCAGTGAAGAGCCTGAGTGAAAAGAGGCCAGCCACGGTGGGAGAACTTCGGAAGTTGTTAGGCTTACTTGGCTACTACCGGAGTTACATACAGGACTTCTCTAGACAAGCAAAACCCCTCTACGACCTTCTTGCTACACCATCAGCAGATCTCCAGCCAAACCAGAACAAAACACCCAAGGTCAGAAGCCAAGCTAGAAGCAGACCAGTCCCGCAGAAGAAAACTGGACAGAGGTCATCTAGGGAACGAATCGAATGGACTGACAAACACCAGGATGTCCTACAGAAACTTCTGGACCTCCTTGTGGCTCCACCTGTCATGGCTTTTCCTGAACATGACAAGCCATTCATCGTACATACAGATGCCTCCCATGAGGGCCTGGGGGCCGTTCTGTACCAGAAACTGAAGGGGAAGATGCGAGTTATTGCTTACGGTTCGCGTACCCTCAGCCCAGCCGAACGAAACTACCACCTGCACTCTGGAAAACTTGAGTTCCTAGCACTGAAGTGGGCCGTAACTGAGAAATTTCGGGATTATCTCTACTACTCTCCGTCATTTACCATATACAGTCGACTCTCGTTAATACGAGGTCCACCGGACTGTCCTGTTTTTCTCGTATTAACCGAACCTCGTATTATCCGAGCGCGGTATTAACAATGCACATTGCATGCATAAATGGACGCACGTGTATAAATGCACCCGTACTGCAATAGAAACTGCATAACTGTGATGATTTACAGGTACATGTACCGTACAAACATACAACATTTTGGGCAAATAAAACTGTTTTGATTTAATTAATTTATTTCGAAAGTCAATTTATGAAACAATTTACATTTTTCATGACTGAAAAAGGAACGCATATGACTTTAACTTGCCGTTCTTGGCAGCCAAGTTTCGGTCGCAACGGCCAACATGACAAGTTGAATGTTGATTTTCATTGGTTGTCACACCGTACCTTAGTAAGTAATGCGAGATAGCTCATAGCCAAGGCGGGATACCAGCGAACAATAAACGGTCTGGTGTCCACCTCTCATTTGCGTTGTACAAATACTACCATTTAATAGACTGGTACCATTGCCAACGCTCAAATAGCACCTCTATTGATCATGATCAACGGAGCGGTAGCACATGATTTGAAAGGCTGGGACGTCAATTTTTCACCTCCATGAAGGTAAACTATCGATGCCCAACAATTGATTCCCCAAACTCGCTATAAAAGTAAGACAAACAATACATTTGCTCGTTACGGGGCCGCAAGAATACCTCGTATTATCCGTGTTCTCGTTATGACCGTGCTCGTATCATCCGTATTTAAATGCATTAAAACACGCACGGGACAGTTCGGGACCGGCAAAATACCTCGTATTAACCGGAACCTCGTAACATCCGAGCTCGTATTAACGAGAGTCGACTGTACACGGATAATAACCCCTTGACCTACGTTCTTTCATCAGCTAAGCTCAATGCCACCGGACATCGATGGGTAGCTGAACTTGCAGACTTCAACTTTACCATCAGATACCGGCCAGGGAAGAAAAATGGGGATGCTGACACCCTCTCCCGGATGCCACTTGATATGAACCACTACATGGGGACATGTACCAAAGAGTTCTCCAAGGATGAGCTGGACACTACAATTCAGATGGTTGTCGCCCAGCAAGATGATGGTTTAGCGTGGACTTCGATAATTACAGCTGATCCGGAACCCCCATTCATTTCGTCGATAACATCCCGTGACCCCATCTTCAAAAAGACAGACATTCAGAGTGCACAAGGAAAAGACCCTAGTATATCCCGAGTGCTGAGTTACCTGAGAGATGGCAAACGACCCCATAAGCGAGATATGGCTAAGGAAAATCCGGATACTTTAGCACTATTACGTGAATGGAGTTTTCTGACCATAGATGACGACATTCTTTACAGAAGGAAGGGTACCAGATTTCAGATGATTATGCCAGCCAAGCTAAGACCGGCAGTTTACCGAGAACTACATGACAACATGGGTCACCTAGGTGCTGCACGAGTTCTGGACCTTGCCAGAGAAAGGTTTTACTGGCCACACATGCAGCGGGATGTGGAAAACTACTGCTCCAGTGTCTGCAGATGTCTGAAGGACAGAAAACCAAACCGGCATACCCGTGAACCACTAGGTAGCATAGTGACAACCTCACCCTTTGAGCTAGTCTCCATTGACTATGTCCATTTGGAGAAAAGCAAAGGCGGACATGAGTACATTCTTGTAGTCATCGACCATTTCACGCGGTTTGCACAAGCCTACCCAACGAAAGACAAGTCCGGGAAGACTGCTGCTGATAAAATCTTTAATGATTTTATCCTGAGGTTTGGGTTTCCCAATCGTCTACATCATGATCAAGGGAGAGAGTTCGAAAACAATCTGTTTACCCGTCTTCACCAGCTTTCTGGTATTGCTAAGTCCCGAACCACACCTTACCACCCTGCTGGTAATGGGCAGTGTGAACGATTCAATCGGACACTTCTCGGTATGCTGCGGACCCTGACGGACACAGAAAAAGTCAACTGGAAGGACTCGGTAAACAAGGTGGTACATGCGTACAACTGTACAAAGAGTGAAGCCACTGGGTACTCTCCATTCTTTCTCCTGTATGGCAGATCACCAAGGCTCCCTATTGACTTGATGTTTAGCTTAAAGCCTGCAGTTGGATCCTCAACTGATGACCGTAACACGTTCGTCAGGAAGTGGAAGGAACAGATGGAGGAAGCATATGCCCTTGCTTCAAAACATGCATCCAAGTCGGCAGAACGTGGAAAGAAGTACTATGACCAGAAAATTCATAGCTCGATATTACACCCCGGAGACCGTGTATTGGTGAAGAATGTTGGCAGGCATGAAGGACCAGGTAAGCTGCGCTCATACTGGGAAGACAGAGTCCACGTCGTTGTCCATCGGAAAGGTGACGATTCACCAGTGTACGAGATCAAAGCAGAAGAAGGCAACACTCGCCACCGAGTGCTTCATAGAAATCTCCTTCTCCCATGTGATAGCTTGCAGCTTCATCAACCTCAACCAAACAGTCCAGTTCAACCTAAACGACGAACGAGATCCAGTACGCTCAGAAGACAGATAGTACAGCCAAGCTGTGTTGTTGATTCTAGCTCAGATGAGGATGTGTCATTTGATGTCATTTACCCTTCCCCTGTTCACTCAGCAGCTGAAGCTCCAAGTTCAACTGATCTTAATCCTGAGGCCCTACCATTTTTCCAGCACGTGGATGTGGATGACCAACTAGCTCACACTCAGAATCAACCTGGTGATGATATTGTAGTTCCATCTGACGATGCAATACCTCACACGCTTGAACCAGACCCAACTCCAGCTTTAGCTCCAGAAGCGGTAGCTGATCAAACAGGCTTGCAGTCAGAGGACATTCCTCCAGTTGATGCAAAACCGAGCAGCCTGCCACTTGATAAGCCAGAACCAGACCCAGAGCCACCAGAAGCTTTAAGTGAACGTCCTTCCAGGCAAAGACACCCTCCACAGATGTTTGGGTATACAGGCCCCGGTGTACCAGATCCGAGATGTATGGACCCCAGAGTGAATGCCCTTCATCAAGCTGGTGCTCCACCACCCTTACTGCAATATGGATGGCAACATGTGGCTCCACTCCAGCAGCAATACCCTCACCTGATGTGGCAGAGCCCTTACAATCAGCCAATTGTTCCACAATGGGCAGGTAGATGGCCATATCCCTCGTACACCCCACAACATCACTCGCAAGTATTCCCATAGATGATGGTGCATCTCTATTGTTGAAGTTTCAGACTCTAGACGGATGGAAATGCAGCCGATAGCCAAGACATAGCCAGCAGAAGAGAAATAACTGTACAGTGTTATGGAAGAGACTGTCTTGCCAGGTGAGAGCATCTTAGTGGGTACACCCAATCATGAAGCTTGCCGATGGCAGGGGCAGTCCATAGAGTCAAGATACTGCGGGCTATGCAGAGATCCAATTCAGCGTTCTTACAGAACAACAGTTCAAGCTCACTCCCTTAATGATCCCCATGGATCAGGATGACATCGAGATCCTGTGGAACTAGCTACTCCATCAGCCTCAACAGTCTCCAATTGGTCACTTTGATGGAACACCACCATTTTAGATGAACGTGTGAGCAAACGCTCCAGAGTGAAATGAACTGTACCTTGCTGAATTATCACAGAATGAACTGTACCTTACTGATAGAACACTTGATTAAATATTAGGTGTAATTTTGTTGGGACAACAATTTTTTTTTTGAGGGGAGAGTGTGGAGATTATGGAAATTGGGCCCCCCTTTTAATTTTTTTGACCACCCCTTTTTCTTTGTTTTGGTATAAACCTTTAACCCTCACCTTGTATTTACCTGTAAGAAGGAATGGTATAGCCCAAGATTGCCACATCAGCAAGAGGTACAGTACATGTGTACAGGAAGTTGGTCATTCTTACCAGTGATGACCACTACCAAGCACATAATAAAAGTTTGTTAAGTGAGCTCTTGCCTGACAACGTTGTATCATTGTTCTTTCAGGTATGTTACTTTTCATTATTTATTGTTTATACTAGATATTGTTGCATTATTTTGGATTGCCATGCTTTGTGATGAAACAAATCCAAGAGATCCAAAGGAAAGAAAGTTTATATTCTTTACAAGTTTTATAGTCAGTTCAAGCATGGAGGTAGAAATAGATCTCCATTGTTTAAGGACATTAATTTATCATTTTGTTTAAGTTTCTCTTTGTATGTGTTTTAGTCTGAAAACCAAGTTATACAGGGGATGTTTCATTTATATTGACTTTGCTAAATTTGGAAGTGCAAAGTTTCTTTCATGACTCAAGTATATTCTTACTTTGATTATTTAGTGAGTTGTTTCCAGATCTGATAAGTGCTAGATTTGTTCAGTTTAATATATGTATTTGGTTCTGGAAAAACATTCTTTCAAGACTTTTCTGTACAGCCCCTGTACAAAGGGTGCTTGAGTACAGAACTTTAAGGTTGCTTTGTTAAGTTCACAGTACATGGATGCTGTAGAGTGTGTGTGTCCATGCACTGTGTGTGGTAGTTAATCACCCATGCACATGTAATGAGTTGGCTGGTCAAGGGAGGAAGTGAGGATGTCCAGCTGGTCAATGCAGTGAGCTCCAGGAATTGTTTATTTGGGATTAAGAGCCCACAGGCACTGTAGGTTAAATCAAGGTTAAATGGAGTGCAGTAGTGACAATGTGTATGGTTTAGAGAAAATCAGTTAAGCTGTATGCAACCATGTAAGTTCAAGCAAGAACACCTAATTTTCTTGTGAATACATAATGAGGTGGGTTGGCACCTTTGAGTGGAAGTAACTTTAGGAGGTATGCAAATGCCTGGGTCGTAGTTGTTTGAGAATAAGTAATGTGGAGACCTTAGGATAATACATACATCTTGTGACATTTAAGAGAAAAGAAATGCAGTCGAGTCAGTACGATACATGTTAATGAGAATAGTGTTTAGTTTAGACGTAAGATTTAAAGTACTGTTTGTTTAGTGATTCTTACCAGTGATGACCACTACCAAGCACATAATAAAAGTTTGTTAAGTGAGCTCTTGCCTGACAACGTTGTATCATTGTTCTTTCAGGTCATCAACCTAATTTAATGTGCCCTGCGTAGATTGCCAATTTGACAGTCTTGCGGGTGTAACAATCATACTTAAGGATTTAATGTCAACTTTCATAAAATTATTTTTGTAAAAGTTTGGCTTGACCCTAAACATTGCAGTCGATGATGCAAAGATACAACCAAATAAATTATTTTCCGAAAAGAGACTTGAATTTTAGTATAATTTTGAGGTGCATACCTATTAAGGTTTATTTTCTTTTTAATGATGCAGAAGACATCATGACATAAAGAGTCTTTTAGTTTGAAGCAGAATCTATTGACGTGCCAGTGTACTCAAATGAAATAAAACTTGTTCTTTCAACAATCAAGTTGACCAACCACTATATCTGAAATAAATCTATAAGATCTCATTAGTATTCATTTAACATTCTAAATCACTATTCAAATAAGCTTTTTACAAAATCGTTTTGAAGCCAATGTTGTTTTGTTTGTACATTTTGAGGACATCAATAACAATTTTATCAAGAAAAACACTACAAAGTGGAAATAGTGTTTCGATTTTTTATAAACTAGATTTCATGGGCGGATCCAGAATGTTTAAAGGGGTGGGGGCTGAGAATCAAAAGCAATTTTTCAGTACTACAAAGCCAGAGGCCCTTTTGGCTTGGGGTCTGGGGCCCTTAAGCGGGCGCGGAAAGTGTTTGATTCAAGATGCTCTTTGTTGCAATCTGAGACAATTCCTGGCCACTTTCCCTTTGATTTCAAGCAAAATATTTGAAGGAGTCAAATGTCTCACTGTTTGTATCTGATTCTGTTCTTCCTCTCCCCTCTCCCCGTCTCTCTTTTTTCTTTCATTTTTTTATTTATACAATTTTTAATGATTTTAGGAGGGGGAGAGGCTACAGCCCCCTCAGAGTCCCCTGGAACCGCTAATCGATTTCAGAGTTGAAATGGATATCCTTGTTTGCACCATAACCTCTTCTGACTGTAGACCTTTACTGTGCTGCCACCTTCTTTTTGGTCAAGTTCCTTGTGTGCAATAGCAACAACCAATATTAAATCTCTTCCTACCAAAATGGGATCAGACTATTTTTGCACTCACAACCTCTGTTGTGTTACACTGAGTTGAATGAGGGCCAGACAGAACTGCCTGAGTAAACCAATATCTTGAATGTTGCCTAATTGGTGAGCTGAGACACTCAGTTACCAGGTTATTCTGTGCATTTAGCTCATCACTTCCTAACCACCGGACTGTAGGGTAAAAATGAAGCAAACACAAATAAGAAATACAAGTTTTTATATTTTTAAAGGGCAGGGTACAGAATGGAGCCAGAAATTGGTTTTGAAAAGGTGCTATTCCAATAAATGGGTCTACACTACAGATGCAAACTGCATATTATCTCTTCTATAACGTTACTCATTTACAATGATGAGAAGTAAGAATGTTGACTTGTCTGATGTTGGAAATTTTCGGTGAGATCACCTGTTTTATGTTGAACAGTCTGGTTTCATCATTTCTTTAACGAGGAATACAGTTTTTCTAGTTCTGGTGTTTTTCACCTTGTTGAACAAGTTGTTCGTCAACAAATTTCTGTGATTAGAGATTTTCAAATAAAGTTATTTGTTTAGCCTTAAATGTTTTTATACATGTATCCTGCTTTTGCTGATTGAGGTCATTTCATAGATACCCAGGCTCCTTATCAATGATATAATGATCTGTCAGATAACTCCAGTTGATGCAGTCAATAAAAGTTGTCTGCATAAGGGAATCTGATTGTTTGGTAAAAGTGAAACTGAGGTTAAGGATGAATCAGAAGTCTTAGGGTGTTCCTGTTTTGTTGCATGCTGTTGAAGGATGTTGAAGAATCAGCTGAATAACAAGGCCAGTTTGTAAACTCTCCACAGCTCATCAGTCTCATCTGCGTGTATATCAAATACTGAGCAGAGGAAAACAATGTTATTTTCAAATTTTATACAAATAACATTAAAGCATGTTATGGGATGATGCCTTGAATTTGTTTGGGAAAGGTTGTAAGTCCAAATAATGGAAAGCTAGCAAAGTTCCAAAATACCTGGGCCCAATTTCATAGAGCTGCTTAACCACAAGAAGTACCTCAACACAACACAACTTTGCTTACCAGATTAAGGTTACCAGCTTATTTGTGCTCAACAGAAGTGTTTTGCTTAATTGCAGCTCTATGTTAGGCCCTGGAGGAACTTTGCATTAACCATCTTAAACAGACAAGAGAATAAAAATGAATCCCAATGTAGAAAATTATCAGTAAGGTCACTTGTTCATTAATTTTAACAATCTGATTTAACCATTATAACTTAATTGGTGTGTGTTTTTTTACTGAAAGGAGTTTTACAGTTTGTGAAAATAAAGAGCAGAGAAGATTAACCAATAAAGTTGTTAAATTGTTGAGGCTAGAAACTTGTTTTAACATCTTGTTCCAGCCTTGGCTTAATCTTGTTATTTCAGAGGTTTTGTTCAAAATAAATCGACAAGATTGCTTGGATTTTCGACTCAGAAGCTACGTCAGTTGACACAGTTTCAGGTCAGTTTGACACAGATTATGGGTCATACTGATCCAGAAAAGGGTCAGGCCCAACGGGATCCAAAATCAGGGTCAATTCTGACCCTGGAGTTTTTTGAGTAAGCTAAGATATTGTATAGTTAACTTGTTTAATAATTAACTATATGATTGATCACAAATCTCACATCTCAGTTCCTTAACCCTAACCACCCAAGACTCATCAAACTCCAATGGCATGGTTTGTTTGAATCTGTTGGACTACGGACTGCACTTGTAAACCGACCAAATAGGCCTAGAATCATTTATCACCAAATTCATCCAATAGTAAATGCATTCCTCCATGGTAAATGTGTCTAAAACTAAAACCCACTGCATGGATACACAAGCCTATACGCTTTATGACTAAGATGTGTGCAAAACCGAAAAACATTTCAAAAATTGTTTGCATTTGGTCATTTAGTGTGCTCCAATCTTGAAAACAGACAGTTGGTGTTGGTGGGGGAGGGGGGTCGGTGTGAGGAGGGGGAGTAATGCAAGCGTGAAGCCCTTACGACATGGAATCCATTGCCCGCTTGAACGTTTAAAACTGCAGTTGGAAATAAATAGACACATTTTCTGAACGGTCCCAGAGTATGGAACTTAAAACTGTGGAGCGACCCATTCCTACCCAGGACATCAGTGGCAGACTGGCAGTGCAACAGAGACTGAAGTCAGACATACCACCATAACAGAGTCCAACAGTTTGGGTGTTGAGTTACCATAATGAATGGTGTTGAGTTTTGTTAGAGAGAGAGAAGGATCCTAGTCAATAACCCTATCTAGGAGGTTAATGTCATTGCTATATGTCTTAATTTTCCTGGGGTGCCTACTCATAGTAATAGACTGCTCACCGTAAGCATGGGTCTTGATTACGGTGAAGAGCTGAAAGATAAAGGATTTTCAGAGAAATAAAGAGGAAGATAAGAACTTGAATGAGATGAGAAGTGGGGGGAGACAAATGTCCTGAATAAGGTGCAGTGGAAGGAGACAATTGTTTGAAAAAGCTAAAGAGCAGGAAGACAAAACGTATTTAGTAAGATGAAGTTGGGGAAACAAAGTCTTATAATATAATACTATGAGATCGAGAGAGGAAAGATAAACGTCTTGAATAACATAGAGAGGACACTGGGCATACAGTTTCTTCCCAGAGTCCAAGCCTTGATACACAGAGTTGAAAAGCAAAAGAAATCCCACTTTCAAAGCCTTTGTAAATTGAACTCTTAAAGAAGAGACAATTTAGCACTCATTTATGACAATGAAATTGGTAGATAATGCAGGACTATGTGGCTTATGATGAGTAGGCAGGGGAAAAAAAATTAAATTTCCAAACATGTTAGGAATAAACTCCAAAGATGAAAACTTAAAGAAGAGACATTCATACATACTTGAAACAGTTTATCCATTCTCATTGGTTGAGAGAAGATGAAGAAGTGGTACAATGTGTTTAAACATGGCCTGAAGAAATTGAGTCAAAAGAGAGTGCTATCAAAGCAATTGTGCACAGTGTTCAAATTACACGGCCCAACTTAAATTTCAAAACTTGCGCAAGGTACTCAACATGGATAAAAGTTTATTGCAGACTCGATTTGAAGTTAGCCTTCAGATTTGTTCTCAACTTTTAAAGGTTTTTAACAGAAAGGTAATAATGAATGACAATACAAGTGTGTTGAATCTGTTTTCAACAGTGAGGCATAGTGCTGATAAGTTTACCTCAACTTTGTCTCGGTAAAATTACCATGAACCAGGCCTCAACATGTTTAAAACAACTAGTGGAAAACCTCCTCACCACTGTTTTTATTCCCTTAATTAATTTAGCCCTCATTTATGAAAATTAAATTGGAAGATAATGCAGAGCTGTGTGCCTATTGATGAGAAGGCTGCAAAGTATTACAGATATTTAAACAATATCGGAATAACTCAAAAGATTGCTACAGGTGTATCTTTGGTCAAACACTTCAGTCTTTAAATTGTGCAGATTTGCGCTAAAATAATACACCAACACTCAGGTTGGTCAAATCAAAGTTTA
Organism: Marthasterias glacialis; assembly: GCA_911728455.2. Taxonomy (NCBI): domain Eukaryota; kingdom Metazoa; phylum Echinodermata; class Asteroidea; order Forcipulatida; family Asteriidae; genus Marthasterias; species Marthasterias glacialis. The sequence goes on from OU452224.1 coordinate 18,491,344, forward strand.
TGATAGTCAATCCCTGGACTCAATATTCTGATGACCATCATCACAATAATATGAATCCAGCTGTTTCTTGACAGTCAGGAACATCATGTTTCAGTTCAGTCAGACTTATCTTAAACAAGATACTGATGACTGGAAGCAAAAAACACTCCACATGACATAAGATCAGTGTTGATATATGAGATGACCTAAAAGTAGTGACATCAACACACAGGTTTGTCAAACTTAATACTATTGGAGTCAGGACTTAAGACTCATTATTCTGATGACCATCATCACAAGAATCTGAATCAGACTGCTGACTCAACTTAAACATGGTGCCTCAGACAAGAAGCAAAATAATATAACAAAAACATCGCATGCTATATCAACACACAGGATGGTCAAACATTAGACCATGGGAGTCAGGACTTAAGACTCATTATTCTGATGACCATCACCACAAGAATCTGAATCCAGCTGCTGACTCAACTTGAACATGGTGCTCCAGACAAGAAGCAAAATAATATAACAAAAACATCGCATGCTATACCAACACACAGGATGGTCAAACATTAGACCATGGGAGTCAGGACTTAAGACTCATTATTCAGATGACCATCACCACAAGAATCTGAATCCAGCTGCTGATTCAACTTGAACATGGTGCTCCAGACAAGAAGCAAAATAATATAATAAACACATAGCATGATATACCAACACACAGGTTGGTCAAACATTAGACCATGGGAGTCAGGACTTAAGACTCATTATTCAGATGACCATCGCCACAAGAATCTGAATCCAACTGCTGACTCAACTTGAACATGGTGCTCCAGACAAGAAGCAAAATAATATAATTAACACATAGCATGATATACCAACACACAGGTTGGTCAAACTTTAGACCATGGGAGTCAGGACTTAAGACTCATTATTCAGATGACCATCGCCACAAGAATCTGAATCCAACTGCTGACTCAACTTAAACATGGTGCCTCAGACAAGAAGCAAAATAATATAACAAAAACATCGCATGCTATATCAACACACAGGATGGTCAAACATTAGACCATGGAAGTCAGGACTTAAGACTCATTATTCAGATGACCATCACCACAAGAATCTGAATCCAGCTGCTGACTCAACTTGAACATGGTGCTCAAGACAAGAAGCAAAATAATATAACAAAAACATCGCATGCTATACCAACACACAGGATGGTCAAACATTAGACCATGGGAGTCAGGACTTAAGACTCATTATTCAGATGACCATCACCACAAGAATCTGAATCCAGCTGCTGATTCAACTTGAACATGGTGCTCCAGACAAGAAGCAAAATAATATAAAAAACACATAGCATGATATACCAACACACAGGTTGGTCAAACATTAGACCATGGGAGTCAGGACTTAAGACTCATTATTCTGATGACCATCGCCACAAGAATCTGAATCCAACTGCTGACTCAACTTGAACATGGTGCTCCAGACAAGAAGCAAAATAATATAATTAACACATAGCATGATATACCAACACACAGGTTGGTCAAACATTAGACCATGGGAGTCAGGACTTAAGACTCATTATTCTGATGACCATCGCCACAAGAATCTGAATCCAGCTGCTGATTCAACTTGAACATGGTGCTCCAGACAAGAAGCAAAATAATATAATTAACACATAGCATGAGATACCAATACACAGGTTGGTCAAACATTAGACCATGGGAGTCAGGACTTAAGACTCATTATTCTGATGACCATCGCCACAAGAATCTGAATCCAGCTGCTGATTCAACTTGAACATGGTGCTCCAGACAAGAAGCAAAATAATATAAGAAACACATAGCATGATATACCAACACACAGGTTGGTCAAACATTAGACCATGGGAGTCAGGACTTAAGACTCATTATTCAGATGACCATCGCCACAAGAATCTGAATCCAGCTGCTGACTCAACTTGAACATGGTGCTCCAGACAAGAAGCAAAATAATATAATTAACACACAGCATGAGATACCAATACACAGGTTGGTCAAACATTAGACCATGGGAGTCAGGACTTAAGACTCATTATTCTGATGACCATCACCACAAGAATCTGAATCCAGCTGCTGACTCAACTTGAACATGGTGCTCCAGACAAGAAGCAAAATAATATAATAAACACATAGCATGATATACCAACACACAGGATGGTCAAACATTAGACCATGGGAGTCAGGACTTAAGACTCATTATTGTGATGACCATCGCCACAAGAATCTGAATCCAGCTGCTGATTCAACTTGAACATGGTGCTCCAGACAAGAAGCAAAATAATATAATTAACACATAGCATGAGATACCAATACACAGGTTGGTCAAACATTAGACCATGGGAGTCAGGACTTAAGACTCATTATTCTGATGACCATCGCCACAAGAATCTGAATCCAGCTGCTGACTCAACTTGAACATGGTGCTCCAGACAAGAAGCAAAATAATTCTATATCCAACACACAGGTTGGTCAAACATTAGACCATGGGAGTCAGGACTATATCATCAATATTACTCCACCCCAAAATATTGCAGCCTTGGCATATTTGGGGCACAAACTATTTTCAATGAAACTAAATACATACATATACCGACCAAATCTAATAACATTAAAAATGCTTCATTTTCTGATACACTTTTAAGGTATTTGTTTTTACCTACAAGTATTTTATAGCTGGAAGGAGGACATTGAAAGATTGAGGCAATTATTGTACTCACTTCTACTAATGTACAGAGAATACACATGTAAGACACATCAGATGTATAGAAAGTTTTGGTGATTAGATGTGCATTCATAAATAATATTACATTCAACCTTGTACTGAGGATTAATAAAGGCATTCTATGTTCTGATTGTTTTCAAACAGGCCCTTGTATAAAACACAAAATATCTTATATCTAAAACTTTATCAGTTAAAGACATAAATTTTAGTATACTTTTTTAAACATTTTTTCAGTTTTTGTTTTTACTTTTAGCTACCTGAATACTTTTTTCAAACACATCAAATTTAGTTCTGACCAAATCACTGTGCATACCCCGCCGTCGAGTCAGCAATTTAAGGGTTCTGGACCCCGCCAACCCTTGGTTCGCAGGCGGCATAGTACCACAGCGCAGGGAGGCCAATCCACAACCTGGTGTGCAAGAAAAGAAATCAACAGAAAGAACATTTCAATGAGAGTGATTGTGACGCTGTATATGTTGATGACCCAATCCAATCATCCTCCAGTGGCATGATACCATTAATCCTCTAATCTACACAAGTTTGAATCATCTTATGCCCTCAATCCTTCTATTTCTTGCAGCATCTTACCAGGTCAGCAACCCTGAATCCTCTATGGTTCTTCAAGGTTAAAATTTTTGAAGCCTTCAATCTTCCAAAATCTTCACACTCTAGACATCCATGCCACCCAAGTCTTTGAACTATAGACCCCAATCCTCATAAATTATGCAACATACAATGTAGAAATTGAATAATTTGAAGGATTAGTGTTAAGCAATAGCATTATTACCAGGGAAGGTATTACACTGATTAACCAGGCAATAACAGTGTGAGGACCAGGTCTCCAATATGCGCATTCACGTGGAACCATCCTCTCCTTGCCAAAATATAAAAACAACACGAATATGCACTAAAACAGTTATTTCAATACATGCACAGTGCATACAGAACCTTTGCACATTAATATGCTTGTTTAGGGGCCATTTATTCGCCAGTTCACAGAGCTGGTTTTTATATTCCATTTTAATACACCTCCATGTGACAAGTCTTTGACCAGTCAGATTGCATAAACTCTCCAAGGTATTTATTAATGGGAGTTAATAACAACCCTCTGTTTTTCACTGATATCATTAAATCAAGGCGGTATAAATAACTAAACCAAGCTCTTAGGTATTTATTAATAAGGGAATAAAAGTGTGGTGAAGAAGTTTTTAACAAGTCGTTTAAACACGATGTGGCTTGGTTCTCTGTAATTTTACTGAGAGCTGAGGTAAAATTATCAAGAACCAGGCCTCACCGTGTTTAAACTACTTGTTGAAAAGCGCTTCAACACACTTTTATTACCATTCATAAATACCTTTCTGTTAAAAACATCCAAAAACCTTTAGAAGTTGAGAACTAATCTGATACCTCACCTTGCTCAGGTCAGCATTTAATTTCTATCCTTGTTGAGCGCCTCGCGCAAGTTTCAAATTTGCGCGCACAGGATTCCTCCAGGGGGCTACCAATTTAAACTGGGCTGTGCAATTTGCGCGCTTTGCGAAATCATCTTATAGCTCCCTCTCTTGACTCAATTTCCTCAGTCCATGTGTAAACACTTTGTGCCATGTCCATATCACACGTTTAAACAGGGGCCATGTGATCTCATCTCGACCAATCAGAATAGATAAACTGTCCCAGGTATTTATTAATGGGAGTTAATAACAAACCCTCTGTTTTTCACTGATATCGTTAAAACATGGCAGTGTAAATAACTAAACCAAGCTCTTAAAATTCCAACACAATCCAAGACCTCTTTTTGCGAAAAAAGGGGCCAAAAACACATTTTTGTTTGTCCAATTTTTAAGTCAGGAAAAAATGCATAGTGCAACCTAACAATTAATTTCAGGAAAACAACACTTTCAGAGTGATTTTGCAGACTATCAGTTCCATCTCACCGCTTAACACTCATGCATTGTTATTAAATTTCTAGACATGATATTAATATGATACGAACAAATTATTGCTTAATAAATCAAACTTGTGATCAGGTATCTCTTGGAAAAATTTCAGTTAAATGATTGAAATGCTCAGGAGGCAAATGTTGAATTTTTGAAATATTATGTGGGGAGATTTGAATGTACATGTTAATGGTGGTGAGTAGACAATGCACAAGGCTTAATAATTTGAATAATAGACAATTCATGTTTTGGTAGATTTTCAAAGACTAATATTTCTAGAATTGTAAACCCTTTAGTTTAAAAAGGGAGTTCGTATTTTCATTCCCAATGGCCATCATCGAAACAGATAAAGTACCTCTTGGGGTGCATGTAAGATGATAACATGAAAACAGGACCATTTAAAATGACAGTAAACAGCAAATAGAGAAATAGATTGACATTAAACAGCAAAAGGAATAAACGCAATCTACCAAGAGAGTCAGACCACAGCTTTGAGGAAAAACAGTTGTAATAAGATAAACTAATTGTTTGATTCAGCTGAGATGTAAGGATGTGAACAGAGGATGCAAATAGAGTCTTGCATTCCCAACACCTAAACAGAAGAAACACAGTTGTTTTCTCTAAGAGAGGAAAGATCACAGATTTGAAGGAAAACAGCTGCAAGTAAGTAAGAATATAAACTATTTGCAAAGTTCAATTCAGCTGAGATGTAAGGATGTGTACAGAGGATGCAAACAGAGTCTTACATCCCAACACCTAAACAGTAGAAACTGATCAGTTTTCTCTTGAAGTGCACAGCTCATAATTTCAGGGGATAAGGGAAATGGGATACATTATTTTGTGTAGCATTTCTTTGCACACAGAATTCTTTGAATCAGCTGTGATATATGGATGGGTGCATTATTCTTAGGGGGTAAATTGAATGCCATAGAACTTTTTATAAATATTTTGTGAGTGAATGTTGGCATTGTGAAGAGGTGACAAACATTTTATTTATCCACACACTTAAACTGAAGGAACTATTGCAGGAGGCATGCACCAACATTCCTCTTATAATGAGGGCAGTAATTGAGAATTTTGAACATTGTGCAGAGGTTGCAAACAGTAATAACAAATTTAGTGGATGGACCTCGATTAATTGATTTTAAAACTATATTTTGAGACCATTTGACAACTTTACTTAAGAAAACTGGGTTTTTTTTGCAACAATGGATGCTCTTTGATAAAGAGTATCAGGAATTGCAAATTCATCTTAACAGACTGATTTGGGACTTCTCCATGATGGTGGACTTTGATGTGTTGTGTAGAATATTGGGTATATATTGTTCTTTCCTTCGGTAACCTAGGATTTCCTTTGAGGTTCTATAACATAATATAACATGTTTTCCATTCTTATTTACTGTTATCATAAAATGATGACCTCAACATCAGTCATATCTTGTAGAAAAATCAGTTTTAAGATAACAAAACTCTAGCAAATAAGAGGTCCCATTACAACTTTAGAGCATCAGATAATTTATTTACCAAATTTACCAAAACAAATTATGATCATTGTTTTCTATCATAAAAATATGCAGTATAACAATCTCTGAAAGTGATTATGAAAGTGCAGAACAGGTATTGCCGGTACGTCTATAGTTGACATGGCCTGAAGATTGGTTCAAGAAGGCTTGCCCCATTTTCTGAGCAAAAAGAACTTGAAAACCTGTATGGCATCATGGCCAATAGGGATAGCATTGGAAGAGGCCCTCTGTTGACTCGAGATTGAGAACATCCCTCATTTTATTGACATACAGATTCTAATCTTCCTGACTTTTAAGGCCTTCTTAGAGGCTTTTGCCATATTGGTGTAACACTGACACATATCCAATGATTTTAAAAACCTTCTTATCTTGTGAAGTTGATGTCCAGGTTTGGAGTCAGTCAAATAATAAGACTAAAGCATGTTCATGAAAATCCATTTCTAACAATAAGAACACAAATAAACCACACAGGATGGAAAAGCTTCATGAATGCACAACCCAAAGAAAGTGTAGTCATGTACATGTACCTAAAACACAATGACATAGTTAGAAATGTTTAAAAAGAAGTGAAGCATAACTTACCAAAGGCTAAATGCAATCAGATTATGATTATTTGTCCTGATCTTGGAGACCTTGTGAGGAGCAACCTTGGGCTGCATCTGGATGCGCTTCAACTTCTTCTGTTCATGTATCTTATGTGCAGAGTCCAGCAATGTGGCTGCCTTCAAGACTTCTTCATGTCCAAACTCCTGGGAGTTGGCCAATAGTCTAGCTGCAAGACCCCTATCCTTGCAATTCCAAGCTACCGCAGGACAACCAACTTTGCAAACCTGATGGACAGCAAACAAACATGAAATGAGACACTTCATAGAAAAAGCTTAAGTAATCAATGACACTTCTTTAATGGCTCCAAATCCATCCCCTGGTTTTATCTGATATCAGTTGAATCGTCTCCGTATTTCAAACCAACTATGTTTTGGATGAGGCCAGGCCAACCTATCTTACCAAAGTCAAGTTTCAATACAGAAGTAAAAAATAAGTGAAATTTGTTTTAATTCTTATTCCAATTTTGTTGCACTTCAGCTTTGGCCATCTAGAACAATAAAGATCAATAAAACAACCAATAATGATACCAGCCTTTCCACAAAAAAACTAATTATACTAAATTTGGAGCCTGAAAATCCTTACTTGCAGCTGAGAAACTGAATTGCAAAGGACGCAGCTACAACATGGTCAAGCCCTAGGCATGTAAATGCCCCTTTGGAAGTCAGCCACTTCAACCGATATATGAGCATGGAGCACAGCCACAGATCAAAAGTGTTTGATTTTTCTGGCAGGAGGAAAACTGGAGGGCCCTCATGGCATAGAAGAGAGTCCACCCACAAATCTGCTTGCATGTAGCCATAGACGGGAGTCAAACCAGGGCGACAGTGTTGAGAGGCAAGCGCTTTCTGCACTAGGCACCCATAGACTGTCCTTTTGACTGCCAAAGTTTGTTAAATGTTCATGCGAAAAATGTATGCCATTTGTAACAACTGTTTCCTTATATGTACAAAGTTGTATTACCCCTGCGAGGATTGCTTGTTCACTGATGCCCTTGACTTGTATATTGTTTGTGTAGTCAATGCAGGATACCAACATGCAACCCCATACTGTACAAGTACCATTGGTCATGATTTGTTGAGCCTGCACGCTCTATACTGTAGCCATTGTTGAGGGTAGTTGACACTACATAGCTGATATCCTGCGTTGACTGCGCAAAACAATATGCAAGTCAGGGCATCAGCGTACACGCAATCCTCACAGCAGTAGTAGGATGAAATCTACTTCCACGGAATTTGCTGTATTTTTAGATCAAAATAAAAAATAAATCATTGACCAGTGCAAAGTGTCCTGTTATTATTGTTGCTGAAGTATTACTTTCCACTTTGACTGAGACAAAATCCACCAGTTTTCATGTTAAATTTGTCGAAAACGTCTTAGAAAATGAGCATACGCGCGGTGTAATTTTGGAGGCGAGTCTCATATTATATCCGCAGAAGTTTTTCAAATGGTCCTCAAAGCCTTCTTCTCTACATTAATGGAGCTAAATTTAACCAAAATATGAATTGATCAACTTTAAATGGATTACGATTTTTAATTTCACACCAGTTGGTTAAGTTTTGCTCTTTTACAAGGCATTTTAATTGCAGAGTACCAAAATTCTGTAAGACACCCCAGCACTCCATTTTGGACTAGTCCGGTATGTCATAGAATTCCTGCATATTAAGCACAAAATAGAAACGGCGTAAATTGAAAACTGAACTGCGCAATTTTGAAAATTGTGCACATTCGCCCTGGCATATTTTTTACTTGCGTGGGCAAGTCTTTAACCTGCGCAAGTTTTTACTTCATGTTAAAACACACACATTGAGGGCACCCTTTGCAAAAGTTGCTGAAATTATTTAGCTTTTACCGATCGTCAGTTTTCTGGCCTTATTTCAATGTCAGACAATTTGTTATGTTTTTGAGGTGAAAGTAAATTCTTTCGATGTCATTTTTTTCTAAAAAGAGAAACGGGATCTGGACGCTGATATTCCGAGAGAGACAGAATAACATTTAAGGTAAAAATTTAAATTATTTAAATGGCACTTTTGGCAGCCATGGTCAGCATAAATTTGTCCGGTCAGTAAAATAGCGTATATTTCACAAATATTAAAATTTAAAAAATCTCCTTGACATTTCCGATTTACCAGATATGCAGAAGGTTATTGGTTAACGATTTCCTGACTGAAAGTTGTCCATAGATAATAAATTGACGCCGCAAAAAGTTGTTTTGTAAGACTGAGGAAATATGAGACTTGACTATACAACCTTTTAAGTTTTACACAAAAAGAAAAAAAGTTGTTGAGTGTCACCTGACTATTATTAAATGTATATGACCCTGATGACCTACAGTATTTTCCAGAACAACAGCAAACGCCTCCACCCTCTGACCCTCTTCCCACATCATTTAACCCTATAAAGAAAATTTGCTAATTAAAATTTTAATGAAGCTATCACACCAGCGCGAGTGAAATACGGGAAAATATAGCATTTCTGCGTCCCATATCCTACGAAGCTGTACTGAAGTGAAAGTATTAGCTATTTCACACCGAGTTTCCATTAACGTTTCGCTACCCTCAGGCTCCATGTTATGGACATGGGACGGGTCACCAACAGTACACTGTGGCGCAGGATGTTGTCTGTCTAAAATTAAAACAAATCTGACACGCCTGTGAGAATTATGGCGCAGACGGCAAGTTTTCGGCTTCAACAAACAATTCTTAACTTAAACATCGTTTAATGTGACATGGGCTGATAATAATGAAACAAATTTGTACTTAAAATTGTTTCTTACCTTTCCGGTTAAAACATGAAGACGCCATCTTGTACATCATTCCGGCCTAAGGCGCAGGCGTGTTCACGTGTTGTATGACGACAATCGAAAACCCATTTTTAATGTACGTACCGCGAGACAGTTTCCTTTTTACTTTTGTACATCTTGCTTTGCCCGAATGTTTTGCCCCTGCCCCCGGCTCGTATGCCAATGGTTTTAACCCTTTTCAGGACCGGTGTGGTGGTGGGAGGGGGGAACAATATCTCACACCTGCCATATTTTGGCCCGTAAATGTTAACGCTTAGTCCGATCACTCGTCAGGTTTCTGACTTTTCCAAAAATGAAATCAAAAGTCAAATTGAAAAAATACAATCCAGCTGTTGCCATGGTAACCACTTGTATGACTTGGGTCACACTGTTTCAATTTTTTTTTGTGATTTTCATTGACTTTTCTTGTTTTTGATTGTATAGTGATCAGTCACGTGATAGTGTGAAAAGTTTGTGAGGATTTCATGTTTTTAGCTTTTTTTTTTTTTTTTTTTTTTGGGGGGGGGGGTGACCCCTATGATATTAATTTTTTTTAACAATATAATATTTTCTATAAGCTAATTTTTCACTCATCAAGCCAAAAAATAATTAAGATTTGTCAAACGAGCCTTATCAGTACTCCCTGGGCCCTGAACGGCTGCCATTTTTGTGACGTGAACAAATAATAGTGATAATAATAAATAATTTTAAAAACGCAAAATTATTCCCCCAAATTAATTAATTTATTATAGCGCCCCAACGTTGACTCCAGTTATTAAATCAGGTTGTTATTGTATTGATCATGCTAAAATGTACCGGTACAATTTTGACATGTTTCAAAACTTTTGGACAAAAAATACAGACATACAGACAAAAAACAGTCAAAAATGCCCTTTTATACTGACGATGGTTTTCTTCGTCATCATGCAGAACCTGGTGAAATGGACGTTTGCGGCAAGTTCATGAAAATCGGTCATCAACTTTGGAAAACACGGATGGGGTCACTATGTACATCCCGAAAAAGCCTGGTCCTGATAGGGTTAATAACATAAGTCGTGCCTACTGTTCGAACAGTCTTCTATGAAGTGCAAACACTGGCATCCTAGTGTTTGTCGTCAAGTGTGAAAAGAAATTTGTAAAAACATTAAAAGCGAGGTCAAAACTTCCTTTGACAAGAACGACTCAGAAGAATGAACTTCACATCTTGCAAATTCACCCAGACTCTCCTGGCACCCTCGCTGTCTCAATCATCAGGGGCTGGTTTTGAGTGTTTTTAGAGGTAAGGAGGACTGGCAAGTTGCCGAAATTATGCGTTTAATTTTGAAACTCAAACTTTGAATACTTTTGCACTCTGGACAAATACCCTATCCTTAGAGTTTATATCCAGACGGTCTAAGATGTTATTGTTTTCATGGCTAAAAATGGTCGTCAAGTTGCCGAAAATAAACTTTTTTGCCGAGAATATTCAACTTGGTAATTCAAAGTTGAACTTCTCACACATACAAGGATTAACTTACAACTTTCAGCCGGCAAATATCTAGGCCTGCCAAATGGATTTGTGTTCAGCCCGAGCCCTTACTCGGGACTGCCGGAAAAAATATTTGGGGTGTCACAGAAGGATTTCGTTTGTGCAAGCATTGATTTCAGTGCATAGTTTGATAACATGTGAGTTCACTTTGACGGTGTTTTAATGTTACCAAATTCCAACAATATTGTTGTACAGTCCCTTTGATATGGTTTACAAGCAAAGAAAACAAAAATCACTTACTTCTAAGTACCGTAATTTTCGGCCCATAAGCCGCCCGGCCCATTAGCCGCAGTGCCCAAGAATTTCCAAAACAAGATTTAGGTGTCGGCCCATAAGCCGCAATACCGCATAAGCCGCAGCAGGTTCACCGCACTCACAGAGAAGCGCCGGCACTTCAGACACAGAGGGGGCCGCGTATCTGCGGTCACTGTCTGACTACAGCTGGTTAATGAACCAATGAAAAACCTAGAAAGCAAGTACGCCCGTCTCTTTTTCTTTTCAACCAATGGAAACGTCCAGAAAGAAAGTCGGCCTGTCTCTTTTTTCTTTAATACTTAATAGGAATACTAGCGCCGATAGCACAGGCACCCTTTTGATGGATTTCCCCCGAACTTCCCCAAGCAACAGATGGAACCATTCCTGTTCGCATTATCCCCGCTACTGACAGTGAAATTAGAGACGTTGAGATCAGGTCGTTAAAAAGTTTTCTTGTTAAGGAATAGACTTTTAGTTCAATAAAGTGTACTTCTACATTTAAAACAGACCGCAACTGCCGATTACAATTTTGTTGTTTTTTGGTGAAGCCCTGAAAATGGTTTCCTTTCTCAAAAATGTCTCGTAAGTTTAAGGAATACTTTGTTAATTCAATAAAGGCTATCCCTATATGTGGACCAGACCGTGATTGCTTCTCATCTCTTTTGTTTTGTGGTAGCCCTGAAAAGGACTGTTTTGTTTTTGTTTGTCACACCAGCCAAATAAACCCACCAGCTCTTTTCAGAGCTACCAAATCTTCCAAAAAGAGATGAAACATGACTACGTCTTTCCCGTCCCAAATATGTAATAAAATAAACACCCTGCCTCCACAAGTAATAAATAATTTCCCAGAATAAAATATTTTGACAAAAGAAATACACGATTGTTTAGTATCGAGAAGTTTTCTAAATATGTCTATGCCTATGCATATTTCCCGCCCAAATATATAAATATTCCGCCACAACTAAAATAACCTGACAAAAAGAATATTACAATACTCAGACTGAAGAAGTTTCCTAAATAGGTTTAGGCCTACGCCCGGTAGAACAATATTTGTTGACAAAGGAAAGGAATAATTCCCCAGAATAGCATTTTTCGTCCAAACAAAAATAATGTTTCCTAAACAGAACTCATCAACGTTAATCTTTGGAATAAATCTTCTTTGAAAGGAGACCACTAAAAAAAGCCACCAGCTAACCTCAGTCGGGAGCGACAAACTTTAAAGAAATGCAACATCAAATACGGTCCGCCTACTCCCCAGGACAATACAAGGATTTGTCATTCAATTGGTCGATCGGCCTCTTGTTGCTGTTAATTCAACCAATAGGCTGCATGCTCATGGGTGTGCAATACGTCCCGGACGCAACAGGTCTCTGTAGTCACAAAACGCCGACAACAATACGTATCTTTTTGTTTGCTGGGCTTGTTGCTTATCATGGTGAACAGTGCACGTGTTTGGTAAACGTTGGCTAAACGTTTTCAAACGCCCTCATTGTTAATCTTACAAAATCCCTCCTTAGACTGGCTCCCGTCCCTCGTGCTAGGCTGGAGACTATGTATAGTGAACGGGCCCCAGTCTCCTCAACTTGAGATGTGTGTGTTTTCTGTAGCTCTAGCTCGGTCGGCTTTGCATGTCTTGGTTGGATCATTATTCCTTCCTCCATCATGTCCATGGTTGAATATCAACGACATTCGTTACAACTAAACTACAGCCTTGATGTTTTGTGGTTAGTTTTGTTTCTCAATCTCACATTGCAAATTTTCTTGTCACGCTGAAATAATTTGCTTAATATTTATACAATGATTTTTGGCCGTTACTGACACGTCGGCGTATAAGCCGCCCGGCCCATAAGCCGCATGGAACTTTTTGAGGGCGAAAAACAACCACCAAGCCGCGGCTTATGGGCCGAAAATTACGGTATGTAGTTCCATCAAGCACAGACTCAGGTATTTATTACAGCAATAATAGCATTTAAATATTAGGAAAATGTGTACATTTGGTGATCTTCTGATAGGTACAACATTGTAAAGCTGTCACCTCTTGGATGCTTCGTGTATAGTCATTACAATCAACCAGTGAAGGTTATATTTTGTTAGAACGAGAAAAAATACGTAATGACTAGTGTCAATTAGTTTGAATGTTTGCGTGACATTAAACCTTGCTTTTAATTTGGGTGTGGGTGTGGGTGTGGGTGAAAAAAAAACAAAAACAGGCCTACTCTAAAGTTCCCAACTGAAATTGGACCTTCTTACTAAACTTTTAAAATGTTTTAGAGAGAAAGCTACGAGCCGTTCACCATCGCATACCAAAGTACACAAAGCTTAGCCTACCGCATCTTGGACATATATTCCACAATGAAAAGATCTTAAATACTATCTTACTATAATTCACTGGTAAAATATAGTCAAATACAATACACACTTAAACCTTGCTTTTAATTTGGGTGTGGGTGTGGGTGGATATGTTTTTTGTATTTCAAAAAAATATAGAGACCTGCTTTAAAGTTCCCAACTAAAATTGGACCTTCTTATTATATTAAAATGTTTTAGAGAGAAAGCTACGAGCCTTTAATCTTCGTCAGCTGCGAAACATTTTAGTATACGACTCGCATACAAAAGTACACAACACTTGGCCTGCCGCATCTTGGACACATATTCCACAATGAAAAGATCTTAAATACCATCTTACTATAATTCGCTAGTGAAATATATTCAATTACAACACACACTTAATTAATGAATTTATACGTTGTCAAATCTGTGAATCGTGTTAAGATTAATACACGTGAAGTTATAAAGTTGCGTATCAGCATCGGGAACAAATGGCGTCTTATATTACGTTTTCATCGCCTGTTTCATTCGAAATAGTTTTAATTATTGATCACATATCGTTCACAGTACTTTACAAGATAAATTATTTGTTCGATTTGCAAATTATATTTTTACATACCGGTAGTGATTTCTTTAATTGATTGAAAACACAGAATACCAAGCTGTTAAAAGTCAGGCCATGCTATTCTGAAACTGTAATGCATTGTCTAACATTCCAAAGTGCAAGTTTTGTAAACTCACAGAGTAATTACTTTGCTATTATTTTCAAATAGATTGCTATATTTAAAAATAAATCTAACATGGCAAAAACGTAATAGGTTGATTTGCGCATCGTTAGCATTACAATGTTTGCGATTCTCTAGATTATTAATCTTCATCTAAAACCAAAGTGAAGTTGCATAATATAATAAAGTAAACCTTGTTAATAGCAGAGCAGGCAATCGTTTCAACTTTACTATAATAACAACACAATACAACATAAACCATTACACCAGGTCCAAAATTACTTTTTAACTAAACTCATTATCAAGGGATGTACAACATTAATAAGCTAGACTAGGTTTGTAATACCGTTTTAAAATTAATTTGAGAAAAAAAACCCAAAGTACCATAGTACCAAGTAAACGAGTTTTCTCCGAATGTGAGAACAAAGACATAATTTGGTCATCATCCTGATTTGAAGAATTGGTCCCTTTATAGGAACTCTCTTCAGCGTGAGTTAAAAGGAATGTAGGAGACGTGCCAAGTGAGAATTATTCTTGATGCTTGGCACTTCCAAATCCCCAGCAGAATTTTGTTTTCGTAAAAAAACTGTCTTATAAAAGAAAAAACAATGGTTTATTTTGATGCAGAACAAAATCTTATACGATTAGGTAAGAGAGTAAGGATTTCGTTTGTACAGACAATGATTTCAGCGCATAGTTTGATAAAGTAACATGTGAATTCACTTTGACGGTGTAGTGATGTTACCGAATCCCAACAACATTGTTTTACAATCCCTTTGATATGGTTTACACACAAATAAAAACACTACTCCTAAGCAGGTATTTCCATCAAGCACAGACTCAAGTAATTATTACATCAATAAAAATATTAAAATATTAACGGATCCCATACTTATTAGCGAATTAGCGATGGATGCCTTGAAGTGAAGCAGATCTTCAGCTTTGTTGTCATTTTTCCATTTGTGAATGGTCCAAACAAAACATAGTACCATAGTACCAAGTAAACGAGTTTTCTCCGAATGTGAGAACAAAGAGATAATTTCGTCATCTTCCTGGTATTTGAAGAATTGGTCCCTTTATAGGAACTCTCTTCAGCGTGAGTTAAAAGGAATGTAGGAGACGTGCCAAGTGAGAATTATTCTTGATGCTTGGCACTTCCAAATCCCAGCAGAATTTCGTTTTCGTAAAAACTGTCTTACAAAAGAAAAAACAATGGTTTATTTTGATGCAAAACAAAGTATGATACGATTAGGTAAGAGAGTAAGGATTTCGTTTACACAAACAATGATTTCAGCGCATAGTTTGATAAAATTATATGTGAGTTCACTTTGACAGTGTTGTAATGTTACCGAATTCCAACAATATCGTTTTACAATCCCTTTGATATGGTTTACACTCAAATAAAAACATCTACTCCTAAGCATGTATTTCCATCAAGCACAGACTCAAGTAATTATTACATCGATAAAAATATTATAATATTAAGAGATCTTCTCAAAATGTTGCTTCTTGAATGCGTATGCTCAATAGAATCAACTGTGAAGGTTATATTTTGTTAGACTTCTCGAACACGTTATGACTAATGTCAATTATTTTGATTGTTTGCATGACATGTACCCACATTAAACATGAGTGGGTGTGGGTGAATATGGTCTTTGTATTTCAAGAAAATATATTGGCCTAGTCTGCAAAGTTCCCAAAAGTGAAATTGGAACTTCTATTTTAACTATAATGAACTGGTTCAGAGAAAAACCAACGAACTGAAAACCTTCTTCAGCTGCGAAACATTTGTATTAGTAGAATCGAATTTGAAAGCGACTCCTATACAGATTGAAGTAGACAATGCTTATCGCATCCCGTACACATATTCCACAGTGAGAAGATATTTTAAATACTGGCTTACTATAGTTTGATAGTGAAATAAAGTCAAACACAACCGATACACTTTGTATAAGTATTCTAAGTTTGACACTGACCATTAAAAGGTGCATTTTACCTTAACACATTTTCACTCAAACCATTAACATCTAAATTTCCCTTCCCACATAAACGAGTCAACATGACAACAGTCAAATTTACATCTTTATCAAATATGTAACCAAGTACGCAGAGATTATCACTAAACTGAGTGTATTACAATCCATTTAGTGATGTCCTCTGAGTATAGTTGCATTATAATTGATACAGATGTATTTCTGTTTTCACCTGATTGTTACTATTGTAATGACTGGTATATAAAGTAAACATGAATTTTAATCATAGCTTTGATTTTTCTGTATACAACCCCCGGAACTTAAATTATGTTTAGAATTAACAGTAAACTTGAGATGACGTATACAGAAATGGTCCTGTACATTGCCTTGTTCAGGTAGAGATTATGGTCTTTGTACGTACAAGGCAGCAATGACTATTCCAGCAAGTATCATCAGAAGGTTAAGAGAAAGACTTTATACTTGATACTATTGAAGGCTTGTACCTACTGGTCTGACTACGGCTACGGCTATGGCTAGATCACTCTGGCCCTTTTTGAAACCATGGCTTTTACTTGGGCTCACAGGCTTAGGCTCCGTCTGTCTCATTTGAAGCCGTGTATAAGAAGCGCGTAGTTTCAAACCAACTGACACAGCCAAAGCCGAAGCCGTGATGTCGAAAAAGGTCTTTATTTGAATAATGGAAAACTGACCCAATTCACCTGATGTCATCAGGACAATAATCTTGGTTGCGCCATTTTAGGCGGGGGGGGGAGGGGGCAATGTCCCCGTGTGTTATACAGTGTAGGGCGCGTTTCATGCGACGCGGTGTTACCATTGTTTATACGTGCAATTTGACTCCCAAAATGGCCGGCTTGAAAGACAGTAGCCGCGTGTGACGTTGGTGCGCAGGGTCAATGACCGCTTCGGACACCGCCTCATATTTCCGTTTGACTCTAGGTCTGGTTTCTAAGCAGCTATCTCACCTGGAGCCAATTTCATAAATCTGTTTAGCAGCGAATATTGCTCAGTAAATTTCTTTGCCAAGCCAAAAATGAGCGGGGCACCAGTCGCAACAGTGTAAACATAATGGAATAATGGCTGGTAACCTGTTTCTGCTAAGCAAGATTTTTCAGTGCTTAGCAAGTTTCTGTGCTTACAGGCTTTATGAAATTGGGGCCTGGAGTATGCATCTTAGACTGAGGCCATTTCCAAATTGGCAGCTGCGGCTGTGGCTGTTGCTAAGGCTGTTGCTAAGGGCAGCATATACCTCAACGTATGTTAATTAACGTGATGATCCAGCCATAGGTGCTGCCGCTAATTCTGTAATGAATAATTGTTGCGAATTTCACAAAATAGCGCCCTCAATGTTATTGCCCGAAAGCAAACTTCATTCTAAATTTAAAACATCATCATATACAACCCCCCCCCCAAAAAAAAAAAAAAAAAAAAAAAAAAAAAAAGCGTTATTAAAAATATAACAGTTGGTCGTGTTGCTCTTTAAAACTTAAACGAAAAAGCCCGATCGAAATTTTTAGGTTTTTTTCTTTTAAATATCCCTGCGAGACACATACAAGTTTTGTTTTGTTTGTTTGTAATTTTTTTCTTCTTCTGTCTAAGTAGGTTTTTCAAAGTTTTCTTTAATGGTTCTTTTTCCGATAAAGGTTGGTCTCAATATAAGCTTTCCCGTCCATGTCTTCAGTTGCAGCTGATGAAATCAAAGCGCATGCATGGGCCCAGTCCTATATACCCATTGGGCTGTATGCGGATGAATCTTGATCGGATCATTCTCTGTGATGTGGTCTGGACAGAGACGAGCACATTGTGATGATCAGATGTCCGTTCAGATCGATAGTACTGGATTAGCAACGATGATACAAAAACAAAAACTGTACTTGTTAATCATTCAAAAAGATATTAAAAAAACTGTTTTGTGCTCATTTTCAAACAATTTCCTGTCATGCACAGCCAATTCTTTTATTCTCCTATATTTCAACACTGATTGGGAGAAACTGCGCCTGTCACTTTGGTAAATAAAGTAATAGTATACATTAACTATACATGATTCTGTTTGCACGTAGAGTACACGACTGGAATGCTAGCAATAATATGGTAAAGGCATATCAACTTGATCTCACCGCTTTGCTGGTTCACAACTCCATTTCAAGGTTGGTTTCTTCTTGTTTCAGAAACTCAACAAATACCAACTCAATTTAAATGCTTAAGTTGAGTAAAATTTGTGACTACATGACAGCACGAGTCAGTGGCGTTATTGCTCTGCCGGAGAGCGAGGAGAAGGGATGGGTAGTCAGGAGGTGACATCCGGTCGAGCAACAGGTCGTGTACAACCCACAATGTATACTCCAAGACCAACCTCAAATTCTTGATAATAATCTTCAGCTTTTCTTGGTTCAAAAACATGAGGAATCGAATCGTTCAAATTCTTTATCGTGACATATTTTTCAAAGGGGAAGAACTAATACAAGAGTTTTCAAATTGAAATAACCATGTTCCCCACAAAACACTTGGTATGCTTCAATAAAAACTTGCGCTCATTCCGTGGTCCGAGGAAAAAGTTTAAAAAGCGTGCAGACTTTCAGCATGTAAAGACATGCCTAAATGAGGGTCACCGGGTTATATTTTTTCGACTTTGACAGTATTTCAGATAGAAATGTTTCCAAGGGAGATTGGTACTGGTATGAACTTCATAGTCAGTAAGCTTTCAGACTGATACTAATATATAAAAAGAGACTAATACCAATCCTGTATTCTACCTTTAAAACATACCAATGATCCAGATAATAATACCTATGGACATTTAAAGACTTCCCCCGGTCCCCCAACCTCAGTGTTAAAGGACGGGTTGGTGGCAAAATTGAGGCTTGTCTGCATGATGACAGGAAATATATTTTTCGCTAAACAAGCAAAAATTAAATGGGAGTACGATGAGGTCTCCCTGTGAATCTTGTTCCGGATTGCGACAGGCGTTTTTCAGGGTTAAAACATGTTAACTAATGTATGAACATGACATCTCCATCCTGAATTGGAGAACTGGGAACATCGGTAAATTCTAAAAACCAACAACGTGTGGCGCTTTTTCACGAACTAAATAACACAAACAAATATTATTTCACATTACCTTTTCTGACCCGTCTGCGTCCCTCATAGGCATCCAAGCGTTTCCATCCTTGCTGTAGGTCAGCAAAAAAGACGTCACGTGGTCGCCTGATCCGTAACGGTCCTGGATGGTCAGGCCGTAGATGTCCACAGTGTGGTTGAAGTCCACCTGAATCCATGAGGAAGTATGTTTCTGCCCACACCAGGAACCTGTTAGAACCGATAGTTTTCGTTTATTATCTGTTGATGTAAAGGCATCCTAAGGTGGAACAGAATCGGAAGCACAAACACCAAAGACCACACAAATAATCCTGAGCACTCAAGAGTTTAGTGAAGTCGTACTTCGTTAACTCTAACTACATAAGGGGACACGGGAGACGATATCATTATGTTTTTAGCATGATGAATAGTTTGGCTGTTGTTTGCCTAACCAAACAAGGACAGAAAGCGTTATCAATTAATAATTTTAAATCCTTGGGAGTTTATAATTGCTGGTTGACACTTGACAAACACTGTCACTACAGGCATTATAATTATAGTGTTACATTTTGTGTATAAACTGCCCTCATTTTGCGCGACTAACTGGACAACACACAATATGTTCCCGTTAGTTTATCCCATCAAGCTAATTTCTTTTCAGTCCAAACGGATTGTTATCACTCTCTATAGCATAAAATCAAATTGTCGGCATTGTCACGGATGTTTGATTCCTCTTCATGAAACAGCATAATGTACTGACCATGGCTGTTAAACCTAGCTAGTGCTGGTCCGTACTTTATGTAGTCGTCGTTCAAGACGTTCTTTGCAGTAATCTGATGGTCGGCTATGGCGCCGCTTTCCATACCGAGGCGAGTGATGTTGCAAACTGGTTCAAAATCATTGAAGTAACAAAAAACAGTGAATGAAACAAAATAAGAAATAGGAAACCCCCAGAAAATCCGCGTTCGTTTTGAATATTTTGTTGAAGCGGAAACTTACCACGAGGCAATGCTAGCTTATGGAACGTCAAGTTACACTTTTTCTTTCATGGATTTGACTTTCCATCCATGCCAAGAGTAATACGAAAAATCCAAATGCTGTGTACCAAGAACTTTGTTCCTCCTGTCTGATAATCAGGTCAAAGCTTTTGGACCCGAGCATTTTGTAAAAATTAAACATGTTGGATTTTCAAAATTTGAAGAAAAACGTTTCTTAAAAATTGATTTATAAATTATTAGTGAAATTATTGATCTCTTTACAAACCTGTGATTGTGACTACGAATGTACATTGTCCAGTGTTACCAGCAGCATCTGACGTCATACACGTGACTGCGGTGGTACCCACTTTGAAGGAGTCACCTGATACCACAATCCTACCTTCGTCATCGTCCCTGCATGTGATTTGGGTACTCCATATGAATCCATCTACGTCATCTTGAGCATATATCACCCACTGTCCAGAAGTACTAGCATTACTGTCGTCTGTTAAGCCAAACACCGTTTGGGGGCAGTACACTATCGGACTTGCAATATCTACTGGAATATTATGCGTAATATGGGAAAGTAAAAAAATAAAAGATAAAACAACAACTGAAAAAGTATCTGATTAATCATTCGCTACAATAAAAGCCTTCATCACCGATGTCCAACAAATTGATTTTGATTTGGTGTTTTCCTTTTCAGAGGTTTTACTGAACCAACATGATATTAATGGTTTTTAGAAACTGCCGGAATCTGTTGGTGACTTTGAACACTGGTAACCAACCGCATCTGAACTCGTATGAACTCGTCACTGTCACGTAAACCACGTGAATAAAGCCACACCACCACATTATTTAAAGATCGGTGCTCTCCAAGGCCTTGCGTTTCATATTTTGTTGTTTTAGGTTTGAGTGTATAAAAATATTTTCAAAGGATAGTCAGCCGTACAGAATGTGTCGCACTTTGTTTCAAATTGTTTTGTTTTTTTGTTCGAAACAGTGCGTTATATAAATTGTTTCTTGTGTGAAAGTACTAAAAATTAATTTCTATAGTTTGAGTTTAACATTGTCAATCTTAGCAATGAATGTATTTATCCAAAGCCCTTGACGTCACACGCGGCGACTATGCCCCGCTCTCCATTTAAATAAGCGTGTAACACTGCATTTACGCACACAGACATTGACTAAACGGCACAACCAAGATTATTGTGATGAAATGACGTCACGTGAATCGGGTCAATATGTTACATTCATAGAGCGAAGTACACGAAGCAGGAACACGTAACGATTAACGTTCAAAAAATAAGAAGAATAGGATGGCAAGTTTATGTGAAAGGTGTATGCTTTCATACGGAACGAACATGGGAATACAACGATATCTACACACGTTTTGTATGCTTCGCCTTTACAGCAAATCAAGAAATACGTAAACATGCAGGAAAGGATTTTTTAAAATACTCAATGACTTGCTTTTTATGAAGTAGACAGTAATAGCAAAGATACTACAAAACAAAGACAGGACACTCTATTCAGAAACATAAAACGCAAAATTGGGGCGCCCGCTGTCGTTTGGTAGGTAAAACAAAAGCTCGTTTGCGCAATAAGTAGGAGCTACTAAATGGAAAAACTTACGCCAAACGATCCCACCAACTAAAAAATGTGAAGGCAGATCAAAAATTTGGTGTTCAACAATAGTTGTATCAATAATCTTAACAAACTTGACACATGGGGAAGGGCGTAGTCACGCGGTTGTTAGGTATAAAGGTGTTACATCTGCTACCGGGCAAAACGGCACAAGTGTCCTATCTTGTGTTTCTAGTATCTTTGGTAATACACAGTCAGTCCGTTTCCTACCTGCTTTTGCCGAAGTTATGTTGGGTGTTGGTGTTGAAAGTTTCGTTGAAGCTGTAGTGACCTAAAGACATAAATGGAACAATTATGTCAATTATTAGCCCATATACATTTTGGGTTTTTGAGTAGAAGCTGAAACTCGTCAACAAATCTTGTCAGGATTAATTTTCAAAGTTAGACCGAGCACCAGTATAAACCAAACATTGTCATTATTGGTTTAAACCATGGTATTGCTTTTTCCTGTCAACGTCCATACATGGGCTACTATTTTAAGAAAAAGAAAGAAAAGGAGAAACTTTTTGATGAGTCAATTTTAAAACGGCTGAAAGTGGTTAATTTTCCCTCTTCATGAACACAACATTAAATCTATCCAATTGTTTGATGTGGTTTTCTTAAATTACTTCCCTCTGTTCTTTCCTTTGTTTGGAAATATTGTTTGAGCGCCGGCCCCATTGTTTATGTTGACAAGATTAAATTGAGGACGTTCTCAGATTGCCAAAACATCCAGATTCGGTTGTCGTTCAACCCTATCCAGGATAGGGTTTTACAAGAGGGCGTTTTTTGTTTGTTTTGTTTTTACTGTTTTTTGCCCGTTTTTGCCCATAATTTCTGTAACATTGTCTGCATGTTTTGAAATTTTGCAAACTTGTACATTTTTACATGATCCATTATAATTCCAACCTAATTTAATTACCGGAGTCACCGTTGGGGCGCAATAGTCCATTAACTTATCACATTTTGGGGAAACAATTTTTTGGGGTTTTTTTTGTGTGCGTTTGTTTTTATTTTTTATTTGTTTCCACCTAAAAATCAAAACGGGCGCCGCCCAGGAACCAGGGAGCAATAATAAGGCTTGGTTGACAAATCTAAATTAAAGTTTGGTCTGACAAGTTAGGAATTTGCATGTTAGAAGCATTCTATTGTTAAAATCATTGATATCATTTGCCTCCTAATTACAGACTAAAAACATAAGAGGTGGCCGCCAAATATAGCTATCTATCACGTAATTCATCACTATCGCTTTTCTGGCAAAAAATAAATAAAAACAAGTGGGAATTATGTTCAAAAAGTAAGAAAAGTACTACAAAAAAGTTAAATCATGTGACCCAAGGTCACACAAATGGTTGCAATGGCAACAGATTACACTCGGTTTCAAATATTTTTGCCAACATGATCCTAGAGATATTGTTTTGGAAAACGCAGACAATTTCGCAGTGATCGGTTAAAAAGTCATGAGTAAATTATTAGTAGGGGGCACATTGTGTGCCTCCCCCGGGCCCCCGAAGGGTTGTCATCGTGATCTAAACGGAAAGCCACGATCATACTTTAAGACCGGTTCGTAAACGGCGTAAATTGAGAACTAACTTTTTTTATTTTTTTATTGACAACTTCTACCAAGCACGCTAAAGACTTTTTTTCTTTTTCAGTATTTCTAACTGATGTTAACAGCTGCTTTACCCAAATAATATTAATTGACTAAATTATTAATATTCCCATTATTGTTCTGTTGACCTATTTTTAACAATAGTGTGTTTACTCTCAACGAAACATAAAACAAATTCTTCTGAGGTTTAGAGTAATCTACAATATTAGTGAAACCAAACTGCATAACCTTGAGCAGAAGTTTGGTGTCCATAAAAAAACAACAACAACAACAACAACAAACAAGAAAAACAAACTTACTCGTTTAGTCGTTTGGGGGGCTTGTGATTCTTTTACTGTCTTAGCTGCCATCATTGTTTCTTCGGTGACTGGTTCGGTTTTATTTGATGAGCAGAGTATCATCATACACTTAACCCGAACTGTCCGTGATCGAGTCGGGAACGACTGACCGATCAGTGCGTGGTGCTGGTAGGGCAGGAAACTGCTTCCATGGGACCCGAGGCTGCAGCTAGTCTCAGTCGCTGATGTCTCGTTGGACATCCATGCGACCATTACAATGGTTATCAGCACAAGACTATTCATATCTGTGATGATCCCGTCGATTGCAAAACCAGCTTTGGGTCTACGATTCAAAAAGTTGGTTGATTTACCAGTAATGTGACGTTAATTCTGCAGCCCTTACCTTAAGTTTGGTATACGATTTGGACCATACCATAAATTGAAGGGGGTGTTGAATCTAAATCCCGTTTTGAGTAAACAAGGAATAATACAAATCCTTAAAAACCAAAAATCCATTTCAAATAAAGAATCAAACCAAGGTGTTTTACTGTACATGAATCATTAAACAAACGTTCACTTCACAAAGCCATTGGCAACACCCTCTCGATCTCCCCTTCTACACTAATGAGGTTTCCATCGCCAACTCACATCGCGTAAAAAAAAAACACGTGTAATCAATTAAACATTCTGATTAAATAATTCCCTGGTCGCAAACAGAAAATCCTAGGAAGTTAAGGTTCAATAAAGAGTACCAGTGGTGGATGAAACGGTGATGTCACAACTAAAAATAACGGTTATTATCAGTCTTGCGCAATCTATTGAGAACACGACATCTTGCTCCTGGTTTGATATCTATTTCTAATTATAAATAACCTGCAATTAAGATGACCCAACAAATATCAGTTAAGCTTACTCGGTTGATTCTGCTTTTTCATCGAAATAAATAACAAATCATGTAGCTGAAAACTGCTTGAAATTACGTTAACTCTTTATGTGTTGATTAAACTTTGCTACTTTGTGGCACCTACCGGCTTGCCATACGCAGATGAATATTATTTACTTCTTAAACCTAAAAATCTGCAGTATTGAGAGAAGTTTGGTTTTATCTTGTTATTTGAATGTATTTATTTGTTTTTCTTCTTTTTCAATTTCTTCAATACGTAATAGACCGATTGCGCGACCAATGTTTACAATGTAAACAATGTTTACAATGTACAGGTCACGTTATGACATGTCATGTCATCACGTGACCTGTAATGGGTAATACGTCATCTGAGCTGATGGCTAGCTACATGCAAATGCATGAAGGGAGTGGCAGAGTCACACAAACAGTCTGCTTTTTGTAATAATAACAGAGTTACTGAGCCCCTTTTTTTTATTTAAGTTGTATGTTTATGACATTGATTTCAGTACGTAATTGCGTCCAATATTGAGTGTTATCAGAGAACGTGGTGTATTATGAGCATAAATCATTGAAAGAATCGTCTTTTGCATGGCTATCGCTTAGGTACGGAGATTTACCATGGGAAACTCTATATTCGAATCTGCGATGGCCATTATTTATCAGCTTCGAGATTTACATGTCATTGCTTGATTATGTATTTTAATTTTGATCGGTTTTAAGTCATGAGAATATATGGCATTGAGATGCATAAACCATTCTGACGTCACATCTAACACGACACCCGTGGCATTGCATCATGCGTTTCTTGTTGATCGGTAGCACACCAAAAGGGGTTTGCGGCTATCGTTGATTTATTACTTAAAGCCGCAGCTCAACATTGGTAAACTGACTGTAAATGCATATTCTTTGCACAAATCAAGATATATGCAATAAAACCAACCTGTAAAAAAATCAGCTCATTCCGTGGTTTCATTTGCAAAAAAACGGTAAAAATGCATTCAACATTTTTGTACACATTTCTATATAGTTTTCGTCTCATTGACACGAAAAATAATTTTTGATCTTATTTAATTTATTATTTAAAAATGATAAACACTTATTAAGGCAGAACCATTTCAAGGAATTTCCTTGAAATGTTTTTTGAAGGAAACTTTTCGTCCATCATTGTTTTTATACCATGTAAGGTATACTTAAATCTGTGGCCTTTTTTAATGTTTTTCTTCTTGCCAATGTTGAGCTGGGGCTTTAAACGATATACTCATTTATTTTCTCAGTCATTTTTGTTCGCGGCTTAAGCCAAATCTCGTCCTTGCCTGTTGAAATCTGTCTCACGAACTGGTCTTAATCAAAGACAATGAGCCTATTCAGACTACGAAGAGTGCGTGTGCTGTATTTGGTGGTCCAGATACTTCAATATCAATATGCGTGGGTATCATACCACGAATGTCAGTGTTTACTGCAGACACTGACAATGGTATCTTCACCATTCATTTTATCGAGGCCATGAAGAGCTGCATCTAAAACTCAGATTTCGAACAATTTTTCTACTTAAAATATAGAAAATAAAGTCATTTACTATTTTTGTGTTGGTTTCCTCGCTGAATTGCACGCTTGTCCGCGACGTGATTGTGCGGTAAATGAAATCATCAAGAACAACAAAGTAGTATTTACATCAATTTTTCGTAAATATTTCAATTCAAATACACATTTATTTCCATACTTCTATGAATATAACTGCACAGTTTACAGGAAAATAATAAGTGAACCAAAATCAAATGAGCGTCAAAGCAGCAAAATACCCAAAAGAAAATAAAGTATGGGGCTGTTTAGATAAGCAGAAGCTTAAGTACAACTTGTAACGGAAATCACCATAGTTGGATGTAGATAGATACTATGAAATAACAAAGTTACAAAGAATGGTGATTTATACAAACTAGAGCAATGACTTAACCTGCTGAGAGAAAGGCTTTTCTCAGAAGATCACTAAAATAACAATAAACCAAGAATTATAAGGTACTCAAGTAAAAGAATTTTTTTGAATGGACTTCGAATGTCGTCACACAACACGTGAACACGCCTGCGCCTGAAGTCGTCATGCTTTAAATAATCGGCAAGGTATATAAAAGAACAATATTTTTCATTCAAATTTGTACATTTTTATCTATTTTTATCTGTCTATATATCATGAAAACATGTTAAAGTCGACAATTTTTTGTTCAACCTGTAATTGGACCATATTTTATCGGTAAAAGTTGGCTACCAAAGCCGCCCAAACTTTCCATCTGCGACACATTCCCTACTCGATTGCAGACATGTGGTACCGTACTCTTTTTTGAAATTTTGACACTATCGGTCGCACTAGCGCCCGGCTAAAATGCCGTATCCGGCTGTCACTTTATATCCATGGAATTTAAGTAAACTGTGATCCTTACCTATCTAGAAGTATTAAAGAATATATCCAGCTAGGAACAGGCAGTTTGAACAATTCTAAAGGGTTGAAAATGTGAAAAAAGTGGCAGTCGGTTACGGAAACTTTTCCAATTAGCAAATTAAATATTATACACATATGGACTGGCAATGAGGGAAATAGCGCACGTCTATGCAACCCGAGGGCTGATGGGTGCATAGACGTGCACTATTGCCCGAATAATGCCAGTCCATAATTATGTGTTTTATAACACGCCTCAGTCCAAAATGTCGGTTAGAAGAGTAAATCACGTTTTGGGGGCCGGAGATTCTTCTCGATCCGCAGACGCCGTCGTTCTCTTGAGGGCGCTCTTTGCCAGCCAATAGTTTCGGGGTTTTTGAAACTATTTCCAGCTTTGCGAACTATTTCCCCCAAATGAAGCGCGTGCAGTGCGTGTGGTGCTGATTTCATACACTAGGCTATACTATAACACACCTCTCCCTTGTTCTTTATCCTTATTGGCTGAAACACGGTCGCGTGGGGTGAACTAATATAGCCTAGTGCATGAAATCTGCACCACACGCACCGCACGCGCTTCATTTGGGGGAAATAATTCGCAAAGCGGGAAAATAGTTTCAAAAACCCAAAAACAATTGACTGGTAAAGAGCGCCCGCAACACAACGACGGCGTCTGCGGATCGAGCAGAATCTCCGGCCAAAAAAATCGCGATTTACTCTTCTAACCGACATTTTGGACTAAGGTGTGTTATAAAACACATATGGACTGGCATTATTTGGGAAATGGTGCACGTCTATGCACCCCTCGGGCCTGTGAGTGACCAGGAGAGGGTCCTATTTCCCTCGGCCTTCGGCGTCGGGAAATAAGACCCTCTCCTGGTCACTCACAGGCCCTCGGGTTGCATAGACGTGCACTATTTCCCTCATTGCCAGTCCATTGTGTATATTAGTTCACCCCACGCGACCGTGGGGAAATTTATCCCCAATCAGGATAACAAACCAGGGAGAGGCGTGTTATGAGGGGCCTGGTGGCCAATAATTGCCCAAGCCGAAGGCGAGGGCAATTATCGGCCACCAGGACCCTCAGAGGTTTTAACCCTATCAGGACCGGGCTTTTTTTGGACTTACGGGGACCGGGGGGGGGGGGGGGGGGCTCATTGTGCCCCCCCTCCGTATTTTCCAAAGTCTTGGGCCGATTTTTATGAAACTTGCCACAAATGTGTATTTCACCGAGTTCTACATGATGGTGCAAAAAAAAAAATCAAAAAAATTGCATTAAAAGTAGTTTTTGTAGTTTTTTTGCCCATTTTTGGTCAAAAATCGTATTTTTCCCATATTTTCCATATTTTTTGCCAGAATTCTGTAAAACTTTGCAAATTTGTCTTTCTTGACATCCTCAAGAACTTAAACACCTTTTTCTTTACCAGAGTTACCGTTGAGGGCGCTAAACAAGCTGTTTTATGTAATTTTTTGGAAAAAATCACGTTTTTACATTTTTCCACTTAAAAATCGATGTAAACAGTCCTTTTAGGGTCGGAGTGTGCATTTGTGAGGCCTAACTTACAACTCTATAGTATTTCTAGACCTCAAAAGTTCAAAATTATAATGTTGAAAATATTCCATAGATACAAAATTTTGCAAAGTTCGAACCCCTAAAAAACAGCTAAAAATACAAAATCCAAGATGGCCGCCAAAATGGCGGCCATTTTGGATTCCCACAATGCATCTCAAACTATCATGTGACATTTCGGTATCACTGTTGGCCACTAAAAATACTTAAAAACATAACATTTTGCTAAAAAATGCCCCAAAATCACAAAAATCACAAAAAACGAGTAATATGGGTTCAAACAAACAGTTGCCATGGCAACCACTGACCTCCAATAACAATCGTATTTTGACAAAATGACCCTAGATAATTTCCAAGTAAAGTCAGAAAATTTGGTGGCGATCGAATGTAGCGTTTAAAAGTTACAGGAAAAAGTTTGGTAGGGGGGGCACATTGTGCCCCCCCACCCCCGGTCCTGATAGGGTTAAACAATAGTTAAAAACCAATTCAGCACACCTTTATTCCCATTCAATGCCTTTCTGTCAAAAACATGCAAAAACCTGTAAAAGTTGGGAACAAATCTGACAGTTTAGACTCAGCTCACCTCGATTCTGCGTTAAATTTCTATCCATATTTACGGGCCAATTCCTTGAACGGAATGTTGATCTTATTTGTGCCTCTGATAATCATTGGGAATCACACGTCACTATATGGAAACCAGACTAAATGACTATGCTGTTCGTTTCCCACACCAATTAGAAAAACAAATTTAAAAAATGTTGATTTTAAAAACATTTCAACAACTTCTTTATTACCTTATAAATTAAAAACACGTTTGGAAAATAAACATAGATAATTCTTCTGCAATAAATATGGATTTTCCCTTAACATATTTTGACTTTTAACTTCTCTGGAAATAGAACAGCTGAAAACCGTAGCATCGCGGCGCAGCCATGCCATCGCGAGTACTCGAACTCTAGCAAGTCACGCATGCATGACTTGTTCGCGAAATAAACTTACAAAAAATCACCACTTTCGGTCTCAAAAAACTTATCAAAGTTCTTGAGTGATTCAAGAGTCCGCCAAAGATGCTGCTGAAGCTGGCAGCATATTGACAACAACACTGCTGTTGAAAGTGTATCCTGCGAAGAGGGACTGTGCGGACATGTTAGATGTGTTCAGATGTACTGCCCCGCCATCACCGGGATCGCGATGCGCTACACCGGCGGTATGAACCGTGTGTGGTACGGCAGGGGTCTTCGTCATGTCCGACGTCGGCACCGGTGCTATTGCTGCTGTTGTAGTTCAAAATACCCATCTGGTATGTAGTTTGACATTGTCGCTGGCAATATTTTTATTATGAATATGTGTTTGTACGTGTGTGAATGAAGGAAATGTGATTAAAAATTATTGTATTCTTTACTATGTAAACAGTGACTAAAATGAGCAGACGACATTTACACAATATTTTTGGCTCTTTCATGATGATTGGTTTCATTGTTTTGTTTACAAAACAGTCTCAAACAGAAAAATGTTTAAAACTGGTCTTAAACATATTACATATTACCCCAAATTTCCCTAAGCTTCAGAACCAACCCACTTTCGGGGTTACATTCAGCTTCTTTGATTTAAAAAAAATAAATGAGAGACCAGGTTATGACGTCAGAAACCCAAAAGCTGGAAACACACCTGTATACTTCTTGTTCAGATTCAGGGGCCACATTTTTACGTTCACAAAGGCTAGCCGGTTTTAAACACTTTTTACCGTGTTTATATCGCCTGTTTAAACATGGCCACGTGATTCCCTCTCGGCCAATCAGAATGGATAAACTGTTTCAGGTATTTATGAATGCTTATTATTAGCCACTTTACACCTAGTTTCCATTAACGTTTCGCTACCCTCAGGCTCCATGTTATGGACATGGGACGGGTCACCAACAGTACACTGTGGCGCAGGATGTTGTCTGTCTAAAATTAAAACAAATCTGCCACGCCTGTGAGGATTATGCTGCAGACGGCAAGTTTTCGGCTTTAACAAACAATTCTTAACTTAAACATTTTTCAATGTGACATGGGCTGATAATAATGAAATAAATTTGTACTTAAAATTGTTTCTTACCTTTCCTGTTAAAACATAGAGACGCCATCTTGTACATCACCCCCAGCCAACGGCGCAGGCGTGTTAACGTGTTGTATGACGACAATCGTAGACCAATTTTTTATTTACATTTACTTTTGTATATCTTGCTTTGCCCGAATGTTTTTTCCCTCCCCCGGCTCGAACGCCTATGGTTTTAGCCATATCAGGACCAGTGGGGGCACATTGTGCCACACCTGCTTTATTTTTGCCCGTAAATGTTTAACGCTTAGTCCGATCACTTCTGACTTTTCCAAAAATATATCTAGAGTCGGGTTGACAAAACATAATCGAAACAGGGGTCAGCTGTTGCCTTGGCAACCAGTTGTATGACCTTGTGTCACACGGTTTTAATGTTTTTTCGTGATTTTTGTTGACTTTTTGAACACATTATTTTCGTGTTTTTGATTTTTGATTTTATTTTTGCCAGAAAAGTTATAGTGATGAATCACGTGATAGTGTGAAAAGCTTGTGGGATTTAGTGTTTTCAGCATGTATTTGGGGGGTTAAATTATGTTAAATTTCTTAACAATAAAATAAAAATAAAACATTTTTTTTTTTTAATAAGTTCTTTAGAAATAGACAAAGGTAGGACATACGCTATGTTTTGTGACATTACGATCTATGTAGTTTCTCTACAGTCAAAGGCCTCCGATTTAGTAGATGTATTTTTCGACCGAAATTGAAAAGTCGTGTTCATGGGATCAGTTGAAGCGGGCAGCTCTCCTGAGACAAGCAAATCGAACTAGACGTCCCAAGGCGAGATTTTTCGGTCATTTTGATTACGTATAGGTGGTTGGCCTTAATATTAATATTCATAAAAGTTGTTTTCATGGAATCAGATGAGTAGCTCTACCAAGTCTCCATCTGTGTTATTTCAAGGAACTGACGAACTTTTCGGCCATTCTGATGACGTAGAGGATTGACCTAAACATTGATATTTCCCCCAAATATCGCGTATTGACTAGGTCCGGCGTAGCAAAGACACTTTCTTTGGGGGGGGGGGGTGGAAACCTAAATTTGCCGACTGAAATTACCAAGTGGAAGTAAAAGCGCAATGACATGGGACTCACCTACAACATGAGGTTTTTTCTGTAAGGTTTAAAACGGCCCTCAGATGCCGAGCACATATAACTTATATTAGAAATGCAAGTTTTGAAAACCGTAATGTTTTTGCGGATCCCCTATTAGACTGTATGGACACAATCTAATGGGGGTCCAGGGTCCCGACGCTCTACAGTTTTGAGTGTTTTCAGGGCTAAGGAATACTGTCAAGTTGCCGAAAATATACGTTTACTTTGAATACTTTTGACTCTGGACAAATACCCTATCCTTGGAGTTTATAGGGGCAACAACTCTTATGGGGGTCCAGGGGCGAATTCACCAGACCCTCTAAGATTTTTTTTTTCATGGCTAAAAATGGTCGTCAATGGTCACCGAAAATAAACTTTTTGCCGAGAATATTTAATTTGGTAATTCAAAGTGGAACTTCTCACGCTACAAGGATTAAACTAAAATTTTCAGTCGGCAAATCTCTAGGCTTGCCAGATGGATTTGTGTTTAGCCTGAGCCTTCACTAGGGTAAGTTTGGTGCTCTATTTACCGACTGTGGCTCTAAATGCCGGAAAAATATTTGGGGTGTCACGGAAGGATTTCGTTTGTGCAAGCATTGATTTCAGTGCATAGTTTGATAACATGTGAGTTCACTTTGACGGTGTTTTAATGTTACCAAATTCCAACAATATTGTTGTACAGTCCCTTTGATATGGTTTACAAACAAAGAAAACAAAAATCACTTACTTCTAAGTATGTAGTACCATCAAGCACAGACTCAGGTATTTATTACATCAATAATAACATTTAAATATTAGGAAAATGTATAAATTCGGTGATCTTCTGATAGGTGCAGCGTTGTAAAACTGTCACCTCCTATAGCGTAAAGTTATTACAATCAACCGGTGAAAGATATATTTTGTGAGAACGAGCAAAATACGTAATGACTGTCAATTATTTTGAATGTTTGCTTGACATTAAACCTTGCTTTTAATTTGGGTGTGGGTGTGGGTGTGGGTGATTATGTTTTTTGTATTTCAAAAAAATATACAGGCCTACTCTAAAGTTCCCAACTGAAATTGGACCTTCTTATTAAATTATTAAAATATTTTAGAGAGAAAGCTACGAGCCGTTCACCTTCGCATACCAAAGTACACGACGCTTAGCCTACCGCATCTTGGACACATATTCCACAATGAAAAGATATTAAATACTATCTTACTATAATTCATTGGTAAAATATAGTCCAATACAACACATACTTAAACCTTGCTTTTAATTTGGGTGTGGGTGTGGGTGGATATGTTTTTTGTATTTCAAAAAAATATAGAGACCTGCTTTAAAGTTCCCAACTAAAATTGGACCTTCTTATTATATTAAAATGTTTTAGAGAGAAAGCTACGAGCCTTTAATCTTCGTCAGCTGCGAAACATTTTAGTAGTATTGTGACATTTTAGTATTCGACTCGCATACAAAAGTACACAACGCTTAGCCTACCGCATCTTGGACACATATTCCACAATGAAAAAACTTAAAATACCATCTTACTATAATTAACTAGTGAAATATAGTCAATTAAAACACACACTTAATTAATGAATTTATACGTTGTCAAATCTGTGAATCGTGTTAAGATTAATACACGTAAAGTTATAAAGTTGCGTATCAGCATCGAGAACAAATGGCGTCTCATATTACGTTTTCATCGCCTGTTTCATTCGAAATAGTTTTAATTATTGATCACATTATCGTTCACAGTACTTTACAAGATAAATTATTTGTTTGATTTGCAAATTAAATTTATACATACCGGTAGTGATTATTTTTATTGATTGAATCACAATATAATGTTTAAACCAAGCTGTTAAAAGTCAGGCCATGCTATTGTGAAACTGTAATGCACCGTCTAACATTCCAATGTGCACGTTTTGTAAACTCACAGAGTAATTACTTTGCTATTATTTTCATAAAAATAAATCTAACATGGCAAAAACACTAGGTTGATTTGCACACCGTAACCATTACAATGTTTGCAATTCTCTGGATTATTAATCTTCATCTAAAACCAAAGTGAAGTTGCATAATATAATAAAGTAAACCTTGTTAATAGCAGAGCAGGCAATCGTTTTAACTTTACTATAATAACAACGCAATACAACATAAACCATTACACCAGGTCCAATATCACTTTTTTAACTATATTCATTATCAAGGGATGTACAAATTAATAAGCTAGACTAGGTTTGTAATACCGTTTTAAAATTAATTTGAGAAACAAAACATAGTACCATAGTACCAAGTAAACGAGTTTTCTCCGAATGTGAGAACAAAGACATAATTTGGTCATCATCCTGGTATTTGAAGAATTGGTCCCTTTATAGGAACTCTCTTCAGCGTGAGTTAAAAGGAATGTAGGAGACGTGCTAAGTGAGAATTATTCTTGATGCTTGGCACTTCCAAATCCCCAACAGAATTTCGTTTTCGTAAAAAAACTGTCTTATAAAAGAAAAAACAATGGTTTATTTTGATGCAGAACAAAATATAATACGATTAGGTAAGAGAGTAAGGATTTCGTTTGTACAGACAATGATTTCAGCACATAGTTTGATAAAATTATATGTGAGCTCACTTTGACGGTGTTGTGATGTTACCGAATTCCAACAATATTGTTTTACAATCCCTTTGATATGGTTTACACTCAAACAAAAACATCTACTCCTAAGCAGGTATTTCCATCAAGCACAGACTCAAGTAATTATTACATCGATAAAAATATTAAAATATTAAGAGATCTTCTAAAAATGTCGCTTCTTGAATGCGTAGTGTATACAGCTCAATAGAACCAACTGTGAAGGTTATATTTTGTTAGACTTCTCGAACACGTTATGACTAATGTCAATTATTTTGATTGTTTGCATGACATGTACCCACATTAAACATGAGTGGGTGTGGGTGAATTATGGTCTTTGTACTTCAAGAAAATATATTGGCCTAGTCTACAAAGTTCCCAAGTGAAAATTGTAACTTTTATTTTAAATATAATGAACTGGTTCAGAGAAAAACCAACGAACCGAAAACCTTCTTCAGCTGCGAAACATTTGTATTAGTAGAATCGAATTTGAAAGCGACTCCTATACAGATTGAAGTACACAATGCTTACCGCATCCTGTACACATATTCCACAATGAGAAGATATTTTAAATACTTTCTTACTATAGTTTGATAGTGAAATAAAGTCAAACACAACTAATACACTTTGTATAAATATTCTAAGTTTGACACTGACCATTAAAAGGTGCATTTTACCTTAACACAATTTCACTCAAACCATTAACATCTAAATTTCACTACCCACATAAACGAGTCAACATGAAAACAGTCAGATTTACATCTGTATCAAATATGTAACCAAGTACGCAGAGATTATCACTCAACTGAGTGTTTTACAATCAGTTTAGTGATGTCCTCTGAGTATAGTTGCATTATAATTGATACAGATGTATTTCTGTTTTCACCTGATTGTTACTATTGTAATGAGTGGTATATAAAGTAAACATGAATTTTAATCATAGCTTTGATTTTTCTGCATACAAACCCCGGAACTTAAATTGTGTTCAGAATTAACAGTAAACTTGAGATGACGTATACAGAAATGGTCCTGTACATTGCCTTGTTCAGGTAGAGATTATGGTCTTTGTACGTACGAGGCAGCAATGACTATTCCAGCAAGTATCATCAGAAGGTTAAGAGAAAGACTTTATACTTGATACTATTGTGAGCTTGTATCTACTGGTCTGACTACGGCTACGGCTATGGCTAGATCACTCTGGCCCTTTTTGAAACCATGGCTTTTACTTGGGCTCACAGGCTTAGGCTCCGTCTGTCTCATTTGAAGCCGTGTATAAGAAGCGCGTAAGTTTCAAACCAACTGACAAAGCCAGAGCCGAAGCCGTGATGTCGAAAAAGGTCTTTATCTGAATAATTGAAAACTGACCCAATTCACCTGACGTCATCAGGACAATAATCTTGGTTGTGCCATTTTAGGCGGGGGGGGGGGGGGGCAATGTCCCCGTGTGTTATACAGTGTAGGGCGCGTTTCAGGCCACGCGGTTTTACCATTGTTTATACGTGCAATTTGACTCCCAAAATGGCCGGCTTGAAAGACAGTAGCCGCGTGTGACGTTGGTGCGCGGGGTCAATGACCGCTTCGGACACCGCCTCGTAATTCCGTTTGACTCTCGGTCTAGTATCTAAGCAGCTATCTCACCTTAATTTCATTAAGCTGTTTAGCAGCGAATATTGCTTAGCAAATTTCTTTGCCAAGCAAATAATGAGCCGGGCACCAGTCACAACAGTGTAAACATAATGGAATAATGGCTGGTAACCTGTTTCTGCTAAGCAAGATTTTTCAATGCTTAGCAAGTTTCTGTGCTTACAGGCTTTATGAAATTGGGGCCTGGAGTATGCATCTTAGACTGAGGCCATTTCCAAATTGGCAGCTGCGGCTGCGGCTGTTATTAAGGCTGTTGCTAAGGGCAGCATATACCTCAACGTATGTTAATTAACGTGATGGTCCAGCCATAGGTGCTGCCGCTAATTATCTAATGAATAATTGTTGCGAATTTCACAAAATAGCGCCCTCAATGTTATTTCCCAAAAGCGAACTTCATTCTAAATTTAAAACATCATCATGAGCAAAAAAAAAAAAAAAAAAAAAAATGAGCGTTCATAAAAATATAACAGTTGGTCGTGTTGCTCTTTAAAACTTAAACGAAAAAGCCCGATCGAAATTTTTGTTTGTTTGTATTATTTTTTTTCTCTTCTGTCTAAGTAAGTTTTTCAAAGTTTTTTAATGGGTCTTTTTACGATATAGGTAAGTCTTATTACAAGCTTTCCCGTTCATGTCTCAGTTGCAGCTGATGAATTCAAAGCGCATGCATGGGCTCGGTCCTGTATACCCCTTGGGCTGTATGCGGATGAATCTTGATCGGATCATTCTCTGTGATGTGGTCTGGACAGAGACGAGCACATCGTGATGATCAGATGTCTGCTTAGATCGATAGTACTGGATTAGCAACGATGATACATAAACAAAAACTGTATTTGTTAATCATTCAAAAAGATTAAAAAAACTGTTTTGTGCTCATTTTCAAACAATTTCCTGTCATGCACAGCCAATTCTTTTATTCTCCTATATTTCAACACTGATTGGGAGAAACTGCGCCTGTCACTTTGGTAATATAGTAGTAGTATACATTAACTATACATGATTCTGTTTGCACGTAGAGTACACGACCGGAATGCTAACAGTATGGTAAAGGCATATCAACTTGATCTCACCGCTTTGCCGGTTGACAACTCCATTTCAAGGTTGGTTTCTTCAATATAAACTTGCGCTCATTCCGTTGTCCGAGGAAAAAGTTTAAAAAGCGTGCAGACTTTCAGCATGTAAAGACATGCCTAAATGGGGGTCACCGGGTTATATTTTTTCGACTTTGACAGTATTTCAGATAGAAATGTTTCCAAGGGAGATTGGTACTGGTATGAACTTCATAGTCAGTAAGCTTTCAGACTGATACTAATATATAAAAAGATACTAATACCAATCCTGTATTCTACCTTCAAAACATACCAATGATCCAGATAATAATACCTATGGACATTTAGAGACTTCCCCCCAGTCCCCCAACCTCAGTGTTAAAGGACAGGTTGGTGGCAAAATTGAGGCTTGTCTGCATGATGACAGGAAATATATTTTTCGCTAAACAAGCAAGAATTAAATGGGAGTCCGATGAGGTCTCCCTGTGAATCTTGTTCAGGATTGCGACAGGCGTTTTTCAGGGTTAAAACATGTTAACTAATGTATGAACATGACATCTCCATCCTGAATTGGAGAACTGGGAACATCGGTAAATTCTAATAACCAACAACGTGTGGCGCTTTTTCACGAACTAAATAACACAAACAACTATTATTTCACATTACCTTTTTTGACCCGTCTGCGTTCCTCATAGGCATCCATGCGTTTCCATCCTTGCTGTAGCTCAGCAAAAAAGACGCCACGTGGTCGCCTGATCCGTAACGGTCCTGGATGATCAGGCCGTAGATGTCCACAGTGTGGTTGAAGTCCACCTGAATCCATGAGAAAGTATGTTTCTGCCCACACCAGGAACCTGTTAGAACCGACAGTTTTCGTTTATTATCTCTTGATGTAAAGGCATCCTAAGGTGGAACAGAATCGGAAGCATAAACACCAAAGACCACAGAAACAATCCTGAGCACTCAAGAGTTTAGTGAAGTCGTACTTCGTTAACTCTAACTACAGAAGGGGACACGGGAGACGATATCATTATGTTTTTAGCGCGATGAATAGTTTGGCTGTTGTTTTCCCTAACCCAACAAAGACAGAAAGCGTTATCAATTAATAATTTTAAATCCTTGGGAGTTTATAATTGCTGGTTGACACTTGACAAACACTGTCACTACAGGCATTATAATTATAGTGTTACATTTTGTGTATAAACTGCCCTCATTTTGCGCGACTAACTGGACAACACACAATATGTTCCCGTTAGTTTATTCCATCAAGCTAATTTCTTTTCAGTCCAAACGGATTGTTTTCACTCTCTATAGCATAAAATCAAATTGTCGGCATTGTCACGGATGTTTGATTCCTCTTCATGAAACAGCATAATGTACTGACCATGGCTGTTAAACCTAGCTAGTGCTGGTCCGTAGTTTATGTAGTCGTCGTTCAAGACGTTCACTGCAGTAATCTGATGGTCGGCTATGGCGCCGCTTTTCATACCGAGGCGAGTGATGTTGCAAACTGGTTCAAAAAAAATTGAAGTAACAAAAAACAGCGAATGAAACAAAATAAGAAATAGAGAAGCCTTAGAAAATCCGCTTTCGTTTTGAATATTTTGTTGAAGCGGAAACTTACCACGAGGCAATGCTAGCTTATGGAACGTCAAGTTACACTTTTTCTTTCATGGATTTGACTTTCCATCCATGCCAAGAATAATATGAAAAATCCAAATGCTGTGTACCAAGAACTTTGTTCCTCCTGTCTGATAATCAGGTCAAAGCTTTTGGACCCGAGCATTTTGTAAAAATTAAACATGTTGGATTTTCCAACTTTGAAGAAAAGTGTTTCTTAAAAATTGATTTATAAATTATTAGTGAAATTATTGATCTCCTTACAAACCTGTGATTGTGACTACGAATGTACATTGTCCAGTGTTACCAGCAGCATCTGACGTCATACACGTGACTGCGGTGGTACCCACTTTGAAGGAGTCACCTGATACAACGATCCTGCCTTCGTCATCGTCCGTGCATGTGATTTGGGTACTCCATATATATCCATCTATGTCATCATGACCATATATCAACCACTGTACAGAAGTCTTAGCATTACTGTCGTTTGTTATGCCAAACACTGTTTGGGGGCAGCACACTCTCGGACTTGCAATATCTACTGGAATATTATGCGTAATGTGGGAAAGTAAAAAAAAAAGATAAAACGACAACTGAA
Organism: Marthasterias glacialis; assembly: GCA_911728455.2. Classification (NCBI taxonomy): domain Eukaryota; kingdom Metazoa; phylum Echinodermata; class Asteroidea; order Forcipulatida; family Asteriidae; genus Marthasterias; species Marthasterias glacialis. Next base: position 18,530,937 of record OU452224.1, read on the forward strand.
AAAGGATCTTATTAATTAATCATTCGCTACAATAAAAGCCTTCATCACCGATGTCCAACAAATTAATTTTGATTTTGTGTTTTCCTTTTCAGAGGTTTTACTGGACCAATGTGATATTAATGGTTTTTAGATACTGCCGGGATCTGTTGGTGACTTTGAACACTGGTAACCAACCGAATCTGACGTCATACTCGTGACTGTCACGACAACCACGTGAATAAAGCCACACCACCACATTATTTAAAGGTCAGTGCACTGCAAGGCCTTGCGTTTCGTATTTTGTTGTTTTGGGTTTGAGTGTATAATAATATTTTCATAGGATAGTCAACCGTACAGAATGTGTCGCACTTTCAAATTGTTTTTTGTTCGAAACAGTGCGTTATATAAACTGTTTCTTGTGTGAAAGTACTAAAAATTATTTCTATAGTTTGAGTCTAACATTGTCAATCTTAGCAATGAATGTATTCATCCAAAGCCCTTGACGTCACACGCGGCGACTATGCCCCGCTCTCCGTTTAGATAAGCGTGTAACACTGCATTTACGCGCACAGACATTGACTAAACGGCACAACCAAGATTATTGTGATGAAATGACGTCACGTGATTTCTACACACGTTCTGTATGCTTCGCATTTACAGCAAAACAAGAAATACGTAAACATGCAGGAAAGGATTTTAAAAACACTTAATGACTTGCTTTATGAAGTAGAAAGTAATACCAAAAAAACTACAAAAAAGGACATTCTATTCAGAAACATAAATCGCAAAATTGGGGCGCCCGCTGTCGTTTGGTAGGTAAAACCAAAGCTCGTTTGCGTAATAAGTAGGAGCTACTAAATGAAAAAACTTACGCCAAACGATCCCACCAACTTAAAAAGGTGAAGGCAGATCGCAAATTTGGTGTTCGGCAATTAATTGTGTCAATAATCTTAGCAAAATTGACACATGGGGAAGGGCGCCATCAAGCGGTTGTTAGGTATAAAGGTGTTACATCTGCTACCGTGCAAAACAGCACAAGTGTCCTATCTTGTGTTTCTAGTATCTTTGGTAATACACAGTCATCTCGTTTCCTACCTGCTTTTGCTGAAGTTATGTCGGGTGTTGGTGTTGAAAGTTTCGTTGAAGCTGTAGTGACCTAAAGACATCAATGGAACAATTATGTTAATTATTAGCCCAGACAAATCTTGTCAGGATTAATTTTCAAAGTTAGACCGAGCACCAAAAGGCTTCCCGCAGTATAGACAATACATTGTCAATGTTTGTTTAAACCATTAGATCGCTTTTTTCTGCCAAAGTCCGTAAATGGACTATTAATTCAAGGTTGGGTTTGTTTACAAAAAGTTCGACTAAACTCGGGGGCGGGGGGAAGGCGAAACTTTTCGATGAGAGGTGTTCTTTTCCCATTTCAACAACTCAGCATTGAGTCCATCCATTTGTTCGATGTGGTTTGTCAAATTACTCACCTCTTTTCTTTCCTTTGTTTGGAAATACTGTTCGAGCGACGGCCCCATTGTTTATGTTGACAAGATCAAATTGAGAACGTTGTCGGATTTTCAAACCATCCGGATCCGGTCTTCGTTTAACCCTATCCAGGACGGGGCTTTTTGGGGATGTTCGGTTACCCACCGATTTTGATGAAATTTGCCAAAAAATTCAAAAAGTTTCAAAAAATCGTAACTAGATGGGTTTTTTTTTACTGTTGTTTGCCCACTTTTTGTCAAATTCGTAATTTCCCCATGATTTTACTTTTATCTGTATGTTGCCATTTTTTTCATTTTTACTTGATCGATATGACTCCAACCTAATTTAATTACTGGAATAATCCATTAATTTGTCACAGTTTGTGAAAAAAAAAAGTTTTTTGCGTGTTTAATTTTTATTTCTTACTTGTTTCCACCTAAAAATCAAAATGGCCGCCGCCCAGGAACCAGGGAGCAATGATAAGGCTTGGTTGACCAATCTATTTTTATTACCAAATTATTTTGGGGTCTGACAAGTTAGAAGTTTGCATGTTGGAAACATTCAATTGGTTTTTTTTTATTTGATTAGCCCCCTAATTACAGACTGAAAACATAAAATCCGAGATGGCCGCCAAATATTTCATCACTATCATTTTACTGGCAACAAAAATCGAAAACAAGTGGAAATTATGTTCACAAAATCAAAACAAGTAGGCCTACTACAAAAACATTTTAAATCATGTGACCGAAGGTCAAACAAATGGTTGCCATGTCAACAGCTTTTTACACTCGGTTTCAATTATTTTTGCCAACATGATTTTTGATAGATTTTTAGAAAAGGCAGACATTTTCGCGGTGATCGGACTTAGCGGGCACATTGTGTGCCTCCTCCCTGGGTACTGAAAGGGTTGTCATCGTGATCTAAACGGATAGCCACGATCATACTTTGAGACCGGTTTGTAAACGGCGTAAATTGAGAACTAACTTTTGTTTTCTTTTATTGACAACCTCTATTGAGAACCTTATAGCCTTTATTCTTTCAAAATATGTTTAACTAATGTTAACGGCTGCAAACAAAACAATATTAATTGACTAAATTATTTATAATTCCCATTATTGTTCTGTTGACCCATTTTCAACAATCATGTGTTTACTCTCAACGAAACATAAAAATATTTCTTATCAAGTTTAGAGTAATCTACAATATTAGTGAAACCAAACTGCATAATTGTTGAGCAGAAGTTTGGTGTCCACCCGAAAAAATAGAAAAGAAAAACAAGAAAAACAAACTTACTCGTTTAGTCGTTGTTTGTGCTTGCTGTGATTTTTGTTCTGTTTTGGTTTTCATCACCGTTTCTTCGGTGGCTGGTCTGGCTTTATTTGATGAGCCATCGAAGTATGAAAAGCCGTCGTAGCGTTTAAAACTGGTGGGGAATTCATCTTTCTTGGCATCATTGAGCTGACATATGCCACTGGTGTCATCGTGATTGAATGACAAACAGCGACTGTGTCTCCAGCAAAGCATCAAACACTTGATCCGAACTGTTCCTGATTGATTAAGGAACGAGTGACCGATCAGTGCGTGGTGCTGGTATGGCAGGAACATGCTTCCATGGGACCCGAGGCTGCAGCTAGTCCCAGTCGCTGATGTCTCGTTGGACATCCATGCGACCATTACAATGGTGAACAGTACAAGACAACTCATATCTGTGACGATTCCATCGACGGTCAAGACCAGCTTTGGTCCAAGATTGAAAAAGTTGTTTGATTTACCTGTACTGTGACGTTAATGCTGCAGCCCATGCCTTAAGTTTGGAATTCGATTTGGACCATACCATAAATTGAAGGGGATGTTGAAACTAAATCTTGTTTTGAGTAAACAGGGAATAATGCAAATCCTTAAAAACCAAAAATCCATTTCAAATAAATAATCAAACCAAGGTGTTTTACTGTACATGAATCATTTTACAAACGTTCACTTCACAAAGCCATTGGCAACACCCTCTCGATCTCCCCTTCTGCACTAATGAGGTTTCCATCGCCAACTCACATCGCGTAAAAAAAAACACGTGTAATCACTTTAACATTCTGATTAAATAATTCCCTGGTCGCGGATAGATAATCCTAGGAAGTAAGGCTCATAATAAAGAGTACCAGTGGTGGAATCAAACGATGATGTCACAACTAAAAATAACGGTTATTATCAGTCTTGCCCAATCTATTGAGAACACGGCATCTTGCTCCTGGTTTTATTTCTGTATGTTATAAATAACCTAAAATTAAGATGACTACCAACAAATATCAGTTAAGCTTACTCGGTTGATTCTGCTTTTCACCGAAATAAAGAACACACTATGTCGCTGAAAACTGCTTGAAATTACGTTAACTCTTCATGTGTTGATTTAACTTTGCTACTTTGTGGCACCAACCGGCTTGCCATACGTAGATGAATATTATTCACTTCTTAAACCTGAAAATCTGCAGTATTGAGAGAAGTTTGGTTTATCTTGTTATTTGAATGTATTTATTTATTTTTTCTTTTTCAATTTCTTCAATACGTAATAGACCGATTGTGCGACCAATGTTTACAATGTACAGGACATGTCATCACGTGACCTGTAGTGGGTACTACGTCATCTGAGCTGATGGCTATCTGCATGCATGCAAATACATGCAGGGAGTGACACAGTCACTCAAATAGTCTGCTTTTTGTAATAATAACAGATTACTGAGCCCCCTTTTTTATTTAAGTTGTATGTTTATGACATTGCTTTCAGTACGTAATTGCGTTCAATATTGAGTGTTATCAGAGAACGTGGTGTATTATGAACATAATATGTTAGCGTGTCATGGCTGAGCGGTTTAGCGCATCGAACTCAAGTTCTGGTGGCTAAGTCATTAGGGTGTGGGTTCGAATCCCGGTCATGACATTAGTGTCCTTGAGCGAGACACTTAACTATTATTGTTTCTCTTCACCCACAGGTAAATGGGTATCTGTGAGGGCAGAAATAGTCCTTTTGATTGATTTAGCTTGGTGCGCTACATATTTAGCAGCACAGGCTGTATACTCCCCAGGGAGCTGAGATGGTTTAAGGAATGAAAGAAATGGCCCAGTGACCAGGGGTAATAATGTGCCATGAGTGTCACTGCGTGATTGACCTGGGCGCTAAATAAGAAGCCACTATTATTATTGTTATTAGTACTATAATTCACTAAAACAATCGTCTTTGCATGACTATTACTTAGGTATTCAGTTTCTCCATGGGAAACTCTTATATTCGAACCTGCAATGTCCATTATTTATCAGCTTCGAGATTTACATGTCATTGCTTGATTTTCTTTTTTAATTTTGGTTGGTTTTTAAGTCATGAGAATATACGGCATCGAGATGCATAAACCATTCTGACGTCACATCTAACACGACACCCGTGGCATTGCATCATGCGTTTCTTGTTGATCGGTAACACACCAAAAGGGGTTTGCGGCTATCGTTGATTTATTACTTAAAGCCGCAGCTCAACATTGGTAAACTGACTGTAAATGCTTACATTCTTTGCACAAATCAAGATAATATATGTAATGAAACCAACCGGTGAAAATATCAGCTCATTTCATTGTTCAATTTGCAAGAAAACGGTAAAAACGCATTCAACATTTTTGTACGCATTCCTAGAGTTTTCTTCTCACTGACACGAAAACTAATTTTGGATCATATTTAATTTATTATTTAAAAGTGATAACACTTTTAAAAGGAAACTTTTCGTCCATCAACGTCTTTATACCATGTAAGGTAAACCTAAATCTGTGGCCTTTTTTAATGTTTTTCTTCTTACCAATGTTAAGCTGGGGCTTAAAACGACATAGCCTACTCATTTAATTCATCAGTTTTTTTTCTTCGCGGCTGAAGGCAAATCTCGTCCTTGGCTGTGGAAATCTGTCTCACGAACGGGTCTTAATCAAAGACAATTGGCCTTACCGTATCAAGCTAGCCTATTCAGACTACGAAGAGTGCGTGTGCTGTAATTGGCGGTCCAGATAGGCCTACTTCAATATCAATATGCGTGGGTATCATACCACGAATGTCAGTGTTTACTGCAGACACTGGCAATGGTATCTTCACCACTCATTTTATCAAAGCCATGAAGAGCTGCATCTAAAACTCAGATATCGATCAATTTTTCTAATAGAAAATAAAATTAAATATTCTATTTTGGTGTCGGTTTGCTCGCTGAATTGCACGCTTGTCCGCGACGTGATTGTGCAGTAAATACAATCATCAAGAACAACGAAGTAGTATTTACGTCCATTTTGTTTTATTATGATTCTAAACTCCGAATAAATCTTCTTCAAGGAGAGCAGTGATTGTCATTAACTACGAACTGAACTTTGACTGTTTTTTTCTCCTTTTCTTGAAAGGTAGGCCTAAAAATGTTCCACTTATTACCCTCACACCCTTTAACTATTTCACTGCACTTTTGGGTTGTCCCCTGATCCTATTATTCACATGCCACTTGGGGGCAATGAACAAAATAACGAAACACGAACTTAATGTTATATCATGTTATGCCATTTATATCATATCATATCATGTTATTTTACTCAAATTAATGTACAACACTCACAGTATTTGTTTTTTGACATTTCGGCTTCGGTTCTGGGTTCGGTTCTGTCGTCAGTAATTACAACATGCACTTTCAACGGCCGATACACAGGAAGACGAAGCCTGTACGCCAAGTGGGTATTCAGCCAGAGTCTAAGTCGAAGCTGTGGTTTCACAAAGGGTCAAGTATTACTTTATCCATTTTCGAAAACAAGGCTCATATTTTAGGCTTCCGCTCTGGCTCGATACTTGAATGAAGTCCCTTACCAATTTTTCAGAGAAGGTCGACCCTTTTCTAAAAATCGCTCGCAAGCCAGAGCCTAAAACTTATGGAAATTTGTCACGCGAGCTTATAGCGCCCTCTTGTGCCAAAGCAAAGTTTAAGTTGGCTACACAGGGGGCACTTGTTATTTCTGCCCGTCTAGTTAAAATTTGTGTCTTATTTATTGTTAAATGAATGATGACGACCAAACATCAATCAAGCGTTACCTACCTAGGTCACAAAACTCTTCATTAAAACATTACATCGATCTTTAAGTCCATAATAAATGTTAAGTGCAATGGTGAGAATATTCTAATGAGTTAAAAGATGGAGTGTGATTGAACGAGGCGAAGCCGAGTTCAGTTGAAAATCTTTCAAAGAATGAAAATAATTCTGTCCATTTCACGATTGTAAAAACATTCTCACCTGTGTACACCCATTACATTCATTATTTGTATATTGACTGCCGCCAAAATAACACGACCTATGATGATAAGTTGAAGTTATTATCTTGGCCTACATGAGCTCAAATATATTCTCGAGACATTTTATTATTAGTGTGACAAGTAACTTTGGGTGGGGGTGAAACGCCATCGAAGCTGTCAAAAATTGGAAACATCAACAAAAATATTGGCCTTTGGTAGAAATTGAGTTTATATTTAATTCCACGAGCAAAATAACTCAGTTACAATTGTCATAAAATAATTTGCTATTTTAAGTCCCACATCTTTTAAATCAAGATTCTTAGGCGCAGAAAGAAGACTTACATAAAATCTGCATAGTACTTTTTGACCAGACGATGTCTTTTTTTTTTTCTAGCGGTATGTTAATTGTTTTTGAATTGACTTCGAATGTCGTCACACAACACGTGAACACGCCTGCGCCTGAGGACCAGGTATTGTGCAAGATGGCGTCGTCATGCGTTAAATAATCGGAAAGGTAAGAATAATATTTTTCATTCAAATTTATACATTTTTACCCGTCTATATAACATGAAAACATGTTTAAGTCGAACGTATTTTATTCAAGTTGTAATTGGGCCCATTGGGCCATATTTTATCGGTAAAAGTTGGTTACCAAAGCCGCCAAAACTTTCCATTCGCAACACATTCCCTGCTTGCTTGGCAGAGAAGCAATTGATGTGACGCCTCAATGGTGGTTAGGTGGCGGGTTTCCCGTGAGTCTCACTCAAGTCTGGGAGTCCGGGGAGAAGTTCAACCTCTGGGTCGAAAGTTCCTCGAATGCCAAACTCAAATCGTACCTCAGACCCGGGAAATACTTCGAGCAGTCTTGGGCCCAGGGATGCAAGCTCGTTTGGGTGGAAATCTACCGCCCAATTGGTTACCGATTGTCTGACTGAACTCTGGGGCAGAGCAGAAATAATTACTGAGGGACAGACTAACAGGAACATGGACACAAAACACAGCTCTGAGTGTTATCTCTCTTTTATTTGCCTCCTGGGCAACTTCTCTGGTGGAAATTATATTTCCCTTCTCTATCCTTCAGTCAACCTTTCACAATCCTTCAACAATCCTTGTCTTCCTGAGTGCATTCTTCACACAAAATGATCCAGTTTACTCGCGCAAATTTAGCGACTAATGCACGCGCTAGCACGCCGATTGTTTTCCAGTGTCTCTATCCAAGTTTCCTTACCAGTTGGAATACTCGACTAATACTGAACGGCCACTCGTCAACCTCTGTGGTTAACCCTCTCGGTCAATCTCTGCGATCAAGCGTAAGCCATCCAAGTTCTCTGTGAACTCAACTATTAGCCGCCACTTCGTCGCAACTATTCTGAAAGGCTACTTAGGTCACTGCAACACAATCGTAAAGCAACAATTTACGCAACCAAAAACCTACCGGCACGATACTCTCTGGATCGCTCTACAGAACGCTACACTCAGCAAGTTACACACGAAGGAAGTAGGTCGGAGACAGCACGCAATTTAACCTCACAGTCCGTAGCACCGGAGATTCACGTCTATTCCTTCACTGCACTTACCGCTTGCTGAGATCTCACAACTTGCTCGTTCGCTAACCAAAACTAGACTGCCGCGGACAGCATGGCCGGGCGTGGGCATGCCCGGACAAGCCTCGCCATGCACACACCGCATACACACCCAGGCACCGCCCAACCACACCATGATTGGCCGTCACCTGTCTGTCCAATGTCCGGCAGCTCGCTCCCGGTAGCCTGCTCCTACCGGGTCGGTCACACAGACCTGCCACTCACGCTGCCGACCTCTCCGTCCTACTTCCACCCAGAAAGTTCAAGAACCTTACCAAATAAGGGAAGATTAGACTTGTGTCGGTCCACCCAATCTCGTCACAATATACAAAACAAAAATTGAAAGGGGGTGTGGGGTATTGCTGTTGTTAGAGGTTGGGGTATTGGGTTTAGCTGTTGGGGGGAAGGCAAGGGGATGTTGGGCACGGCTGTGGTTAAAGGCAATCATGTTGTCTGCAATTGAGAATAATGAAGAAGATGTACGTAGGGGAAACTTTTCCCTTCATTGTTCCAACGGGGCCAGGAAGTGGTACTGGTGCATTATAATGTCATTTTCCTGGTGGCTTGCTGTAGCTTTGATTCCATGGCGGCAAGACTTGTCCTTTTCAAAAGGACATGTTCTGAATCCGGAATTTCCCAACTTTCATGCATGCACGCACACCATCTACCATAGTTATTTCCCATTTTGCCTTCAATTTTTCTATAAAATTTTTAACTTCTCAGCCTTATTAGACCCAGTAACTGGGGCGCTGTACTCCTTTTTTGAGATTTTAACATTATCTGTCGTACTAGCCCCCCAGTAAGGAATATGTAGTAACTGCGACGGTCAGGAGGATTTAAATCACCTCTGTTAAAAAAAATGCCTTAGACTCAACAGAATTGCTCAAAATTCGCCTACTGTCTTCTCCAAGTGTTTTTGGTGTAATAAAATGCATTTAATTGTACTCACGATCATTTTCTGTTCTCCAAATCGATGATTTTTAGGGCCTCTGAGAACCCTGTCGTTACGTTCGCTATTTTGATTACTAATGTTACGACTGTTTTCTGACTTAAAAAAAGTTGTATTAACGCTGCGGGGATCACGCGTTCGCTGATGCCCGGACTTGAATATTGTTTTGCGCAGTCAACGCAGGATACCAGCTGTGTCAACGACATATATTCCTTACTGGGGCGCTAGTACGACAGATAATGTCAAAATCTCAAAAAAGGAGTACAGCGCCCCAGTTACTGGGTCTACAGCCTTATAGAATTATTTCAAAGCAAGGGATACCAATTGGTAATTGGAACCAGATAGTTGTTTCACTTCTATATAACTAGAAATACCATAAAACCAACCCGTGATTTTTTTGTTTTGAAAGATGGTAGTGTTTTGAGATATCTGTGAAAATCTGTAGAGGTTATTTCCAAAAATGCTAAATTTGCATGTTTTTCACTACATGAGAAACAATTCATGAATGAACCGTTTCTCAGGTTTAAATTTTGGGGCAGCTTTCAACAGCTCTCCAGTGCTTCTTACCAAGTAAGCTTTTATGGCCATTAATTTGTGCAGTTATTGCTAAAGGTATACACTAATACGAGCAGCTCGTTCATGGTGGTTTATACTGCCCCAAGTATGGCCGCCACATGCACATGCGATGATGTCAGTCGTGCATATGTACCAATCAGCATGGAGGATTCACAGTGGGTGTGCGTCGACGTGTGCAAGTAGTGTCCATAGCTGCGCTGGTGCAAACGCCCGTGAACGATCAGGCTAATCAAATTAGTCTATACCCTGCCTTTAAAAAAGATTTAAGTGTATGGTTTGATCACCTGAATTTGAAGCTCTTCTCTTTTTTCATTTACATTTAGAAGTATTTAGTAATTAATTGTCCATTTACAGAAGAAAAAAAACATTCTTTCTCTTTGTGTTCAGATGTGGTAAAAACACCATTGTCTTCAGTTCATATCATTGAGGAAACCCAAACCTGAAGGGATGGATTAAGGTAGATGAACTCTAACTTGTCAAAGTTTGACTGGATGAAAGATACAAGATAACCAACTCCTTGACAGGTGAGTCTGCACCACCTTTCATTTTTTAAGGGTAGAAAAGAGTGGTGACAAGGTCTTAATCGGCCATGTCAAACCGTCACTGTAGGAGCCCGTGTGATATAGGCCCGAGCAGAAGGCTTAAATAACTGGTCTTTTAAACAGCTTGAGCTGTGTCTTATATCAGCTGTTTAATACCAGGTAAACATGGTCAGGTGACCACCTTTCAACCAATAGGAATGTCTAAATTGTCTTTGGTATTTATGAATGAAAAATAAACAACTGTAAGGGTATTTACTTTGCTCTCAAATCCCAGTTTCAGATGATATGCTTCGGGCCTCAAATTAACCCACGGCACCCACAGTAATTGCTGTGGTACCCTGTGCTTTTGCAGTGGAACCCTTTGCAAAGTTCCAATACAAGTTTACATTTTTCCTCATAAGAAGTGCCCCTTACCAAAAGAAAATTATTGTGCCCTTTTGAGAGCGAAGTTCAAGGCCTAATGCTTACATGTCTTAGAAAAATCATGTTTGTTGTTATTTTCATTATGCATGGTTGGTGTAGTCAGTTTCATTTATTTTTTTATTTTTTTATTTGAGACCATTTATCAGGATGCTTGATGATGCTTGAACTTTCATCAAATCAAGTCAAAACTTTGAGTTATTTTGTATACCATAGCTTGGTTACTTATGATGTACCTTGAATGCAAATCATTCTACATGTCAAAATATTGTTTTGTACTGTATTATATCTATATGCAACATGAACATTTCTCAGATTTCAGAAACTAATTTTCACGAATAGACCCTGATATTTTCAAGTGTGGGAAAAACAGACTGTCCTGATCGATGGTCTTAAAACCATATGGGTGTATGGGTTTATTTTGAACTCTTGTGTTGATTTACCACACACTCTATAAACTCTTTTTTATCATTGAGCCATTGGAACATCCTGGTTTTCTATTGAACAACTTGTTTCAAAAGTCTGGCTAGATACCCAGTCCCTCCTGATGCATTGAGGAATAAAGGTAAATTTGTACACATTATTTGATATTGTGGTTGTTTTGTTTGTGTTTATAGAGCTGAAACAACAATGCATTCCATGGTGTTTCCTGTCCATCACTATCCACAAGAAACATCATAATGATGAGATGGAAACCTGTATAGTCTGAAGTAGATGATCATTTGATGTTATGCAAGAAACAAGATAACCCACTCTGTACAGGTGAGTCTATTTAACACAAGTATACAATGTAAGGGAAGATACATTGATGATTATTAGAGGCCTCGTTGTTTCTTTCCTTGCTGCTTGAAAATGTTGCTGATAGTTTTCCATGTATCCATTACCGGCTAGTCAATAGTCACCTTTATCCCTTGTTGGCCAATTAAGAAGCACTGTCTCTCCATCAGCACTGACTTTGTTATCAATCATTGAACTGCTGCAAGTCAAATCACTCATCAGCCTTAAATAGCTTGCTGTCTCATCTTTCTTTTGACACCTTTGTCAAGGACTTGTGTGACTCTACTCCTGTACGTGTTTACCAAACAGCATCATATTCCTGCCAGCATTTATGAAGGGTGTTTTCCCCTTCTCAAACACTACCTTTGTGCTATGTTGACACTATGTTTACTCCATGTTTACTCCTTATAATTACCAAGAGTTTTCCTTCCATCAATTATTGGCTATAAATCAAGAGATGATCCTAGATTGCAAATTAGTGATCACAGTCTTGATTCATTCTGTCATTATGTTAAGATCTGCCCGTCCAACACCTCACTGGATATTCAAGAGCTCTCTATCTTCCTTCAGGCTCTCTCTCTTTCATAAAGAGTTGCCCTTCCCATTTTGAAATCATGTGATTGCCCCAGTCAATTAAGATCTGTCCATTCTATTGAGGCCCTTATTGGCCAGTCAAGTCTATCATGTCTAATTCAAGTCAAGTAAGACAAAAAAAAATGTCAAACCTTGTTCACTTTTTTATCTCACTTCTTTTTTTATAGAAATTACCTAGCCTTTAATTGTCTACCTGAGAATTTCTCTAATGACATGCATCACAAGACTAAGAGTCGGAATAGTTTGTTGCCGAGCTATTTTGCTGAACTTCCCTGAAGACTGGTCAAGCTATTCATTTTATTCAGCCCGAAAAATGTACTAGGTAATGTGAAAAAATACCACGTCATGGACCTTTAAGCAAATAGTTTTGTTGAGTCTCTTTTGCCATCCATGAGGAAACCCATGCTCTTGAAAACAATCTGTGGTCTTTCTCTCATGTAAGAATGCATCATATATAGGTATGTACAAACTAGGAAATAAAAAACAAGAGACTTTTCTGATTTAAACAATTCAACCTCTGTGATCAGAAACTGAATTTGAAGACACCCAATGTGTGTGAAATATTGCGTGTACTGTGCTTTGTGATTTGTGCTCGAAAATGAATTGGATCCAACTAACAAAATTTAAAAGAGCGTGTTATTTTATAACAACTAAAAATAATAAATCGCATTTTGACCTTGTAGATGGCTAGAAAATGTTGTTTTTGAAACAACCACCCTACGTGAACATGTGTCCAACAGCATTGCCCGCTGCTGGTACCCAGAAGTCAGCTTTATTGCAATGTCATTTTGCCTGCATTTTGTCTCTGTGTTGCAAGGAACATGGCTGAAAAAGAGCAGGCAGTGTGAAGCATTTATTTATCGTGCTCCACTCAAAAATTCATCTTTTAAATAAAGTACTCTGTTATTGTTTGTTGATGATTTTTTTTCGTTCATAATCTCATTTAAAAGCTAATAACTTTGGTCATTATACAAAAATAGCAATTCAACATTTGGATTCATTTTTCAAGGTAAAATCAAATTTAGCACAGATCATATATCTCTTAAATCAAATTCACATGTCTCTTGAGAAACAAGCACCAAAAGCTGATTGTTTCTAGTTATATGAACTTTCAGACATTCACATAAATTATCAAGGTCTTTTCCAAAATCACTCTCTTGATTTTACTTGTTACGACTGTTAGTCTACACCTGTCAAACCCATTTATAAAAACATAAGATAAAAACAGCTTGTAATTGTTTCCTCTTTTGTTTCCACTACAAGTCACCCCTCTTCTAGTTCTGAGACAAACTGGCTCTCTCTTGCTCTTGGATGTTTTTTGCTTTTGTTTCTACTGTAAATCACTGTCTCCTCTAACTCGTGGCGTGTCGTGGCCGAGTGGTTAGTGCGTCCGACTCAAGCTCCAGTGGCTGAGTCATCGCTGTGTGGGTTCGAGTCCCGGTCATGACGCTTGTGACCTTGAGCAAGGGACTTAACCATAATTGCTCTGTAAAAGTTGGGGAGGTAGAGCCTTCTGCTCTACCAGCCAGGTTTCTGATAGATGATACCTAAGCCTACATCCTTACGGACTGTAAAGGGGGTTACCCTGTTTCAGCCCCAGGAGTAGGTGGCAACGGCCCCTGGATAAAACAGTTGATTTGTAGCCCACACCTCGAGTGGCTTACTGGCCTTGTGTGTCCGGCGACTTCCAAAAAAATCAATTCTGAGACTATCTTGCTCTCTCTTGCTCTTGGTTGATTCCTCTTTTGTTTCCACAGGAAACAACTCTCTCCTTAAGGCCAACTCTGAGAATTCTTGCTTGTTGTTGCCCCTTTTGTTTCCACTGCAAATTATTCTCACCTTTTAACTCAATGTTGAGACAATCTGGCCCTTTCTACGGATTTGTTGTTTTCTCTTTTGTTTCCACTGTAAATCATTGTCACCCCATCTCAATTTGTGAGACAATCTTGCTATTCCATGTTAGTCCTTTAATTCCTAATGTATATCACTCTAATTTTAGACACTGTTGCCATCTCAATTTCTTGTCTTCTTTGGTTACAATTAGGATCTTTCTCACCTCTCAGATTGATAAATCTTGACAACTCTTTGGTCTTTGGTTCTCACTTTGGACCCATTCCAGTGCTCCAAACCATCAGAGATAACAAAACAGTCTTAACTAATCTTGCTCTGACTATAATTTTGTCCTCAAGTTTGGTTTACACTGAGGGTTATTCTCACCTCTCAACTCAGAGGCATTCCTGCACACTCCTCTTGGTTTTCCCAGTTTAGTTACAAATTTACAAATCTAGATTACTCTTGACCTTTGGTTCTCACTGTGGATAACATCTAACTCTCCAAACCATCAGCGATACTTAAACATCTTACCTGCTCTTGCTCTGAATGAAATTTTGTCCTTTCAAGTATATCTTTATTTCCTCTTTAACAATCTAAAAGAAAGTTGCCCACTTTAGTACATGGTTATCACAAAACAATACATGTAGATAAATGTCAGCCTCCATTATGTCTCACTCTTGCCTGGTTACATGCATGGTCTTACATTGTAGTACTGCCCTCTTCCAATGTAGATAACTCTCACTCTTACTCAATCTTGATACTGTATTTGTTAACTCTTTCAATGGTTATGATCTCTGAAGTTGACCACTCTTGCCTTTACTTCATTCTGTGAGAGGATCCTTAAACATGTTCGTCTTGTTATGCTTTCTTTATTAGATCCTACTATAGTCTTTCCCAAAGTTATCATTGTGATGTCCTGTTTGATTCACATGATGAATCATCTTTTCTTTTGCTGGATACTTAGATAATCTTGCATATTCTTTCTTACTTTTGGTTGTTGTCAGTGGCAATACTCTCAGGAAATATTGTTTGAAGGAGCTGAGAAAAAAATATGCTCGTTTTAGGGATTTGGGCTTAGTGAGGATGGGAGGGACTCAAATTTTAAAGCTAAGAAAACGAGAAAAAGAAATTTTTCTCTTGAGTGATCTCCCCCCCCCATTCCCCTTCAAAATATTCTTCTTTGGTTGTATTCTTCCTGTAATTATTTGTTTTCTCTCCATTAGTCCAGCAATAAACTAATACAAAATTAAATTACCAACAGAGCCAGCAAATAAAAAACACACAAAATGGAAGCTGTTTAAGTTAATTTAGTGATCCTGTGGGTTGTATCCATTTACTTCTTGGAACAAAAAGGACAAAGTGACAATCAAAATAGTTACAAGATTGAAAAAATAATAGCTCTATATGAATGAAGATTTCAGATTAAATTTTCAAACTAGTAAACTTTAAAAGAAAAAAACAGTAAGCAGTCTCCTAAAAAATAGTTGGAAAAAACAGTTCAACTTCAAATGTGATTTTTCTAAAAGGCAAGTAAATTATTTTTGCGGAGCTACATTGTCGTTTTGTAATGAAACGGTGAGGAGTTGGTGACTTCAATGCTTGTCTGCTCCATTCTTCAACCATTTGAAAGATGGCTAAACATTGTGGTGATTGGTCGACCAAACAAGATCGTACCAGCTGTACTTATAAACTTTCTAAATTCACTGTTTAATTGAAACCTTTTTGGTTTAATTAAGAAACATTCAACTGTCTCAAAAGTTGGGAAAATTCCTGTCCAAACAGAATGTTCCCATTAATTTGAATATTCCCGAATCAGTGGACCTTGAGCACATGCCTGTTGGAACACAGTCCCAGTTCTTTTGGATAATTCTTTTGGGAACATTCAAAGACCAAGATTCAAAGAGGAATGTTCCAATGGAACATCCAAGTGGAACATTTGTACCTGGTACGCTTGCTGCCTATGTGCGGTGTGCGGCCGCAGTGTTCAGTTCATTAAATGTGATGAAGACTCCATTGCCCGAGTCACGCTTGGGGCAAGGCCTCTCATAACAGATGCAAAAACATCAAAGTTGGTTGTCAGATTTTGTTTGTAGTTGTATTTCTAGATTGTAACAATGACTTAAGTAATTCACATGTATGCCTGTAGGACCCCTATTTCATCATACTGAACAATCGACTGTTCATTCGTGATAAACTTAAGTAATTCAAAATTGTGACGAAGGGAATAACGTTACTTATTTTAAACAGTGGTGGTCCATAATGAAACATACGATTGCAACTCCATAATAGTTAAATTTTGACAGTCACATACAGACAACATTCTCATTCGGGTGAGAATGTGCCACCGTACAAATAAGAATGCTCAATTTGCAGTCGATTCTCGCAAGGGAACGGCATCCCCAGTGAACCATCCAAATGGGAATATGCCTGTGATCCGCTGGAAACACTGAGTATGCTCTGCGGGACTGTTGAACATTGTCATTTGAACGTTCCAAGTGATCTGACTTTTGAGATGCTCCCTTAGGCTATGCAGCGTCATTTCCATTATCTTCTTAAAGGTCTGACTGAGCTCCGAATCTCTGTACCCTGAGTAGAATCAAGTGATGGATTATGGAAGATTTTGAATGGCTAAGCTTGATGGAAAGAAAGAAAATTTTATATTTTTGATCGGGATGCTCGTCTTGTTGAAACATCATTTTTGTTGATAAGCAAAGTTGTTGGTTAGTTAGGTGAGTGTTATTTACTGTGTGTAGAATTGTACAGTCAAAATGTGAAAGTAGCTCAGTTCTACCAGTAACCTAAAGTATCACATTTTAATTTCATAATATTCATAATTTTTGGATCTGTTTACTTTGATTGCAGTAAGCCTGATGAGCTTTGAACTTCACCGCAC
This sequence comes from Marthasterias glacialis, assembly GCA_911728455.2. NCBI lineage: Eukaryota > Metazoa > Echinodermata > Asteroidea > Forcipulatida > Asteriidae > Marthasterias > Marthasterias glacialis. The sequence continues at coordinate 18,547,851 of OU452224.1, forward strand.
ATTGATGACACACTAACTGGCCTGGCTATTCTGTCTTGGATCTGAAATGACCCATCGACCTTCGAGTGATTTTCTATGTGTACTTGACCTTAAGAAAAAATAGAAGGTCTATTTGAAGATTCATCAACAATGAGTCGTAAGTATGCAAAATTGTGAAATCACTGACAACAAAAAAAGGATAAAATAAATTACAGTGAAACTACTGGCAAGAAGTAATGATAAATTACAGTGAAACCACTGGCAACAAATAATGATGAATGACATCATTATTTGATGATAAAAAGGCCTTGTTTTGTAATTTGGCTGAGCCCTGGTGCAGGGAAACTGAGATGTAATTCACAACAGTGGAATTGGACAAGTCAAAGATATCAATTGCACTCAATTCCAAAAAAGTGCAGTTCTCATGAAGAAGAACTGAGTTAAGATCAACAGAATACCAGGCCAGTAATGGAATGCATCTTGAGACTGTAGGACCTGTATGATGTCATCAAAGACCTTCCTGCTATGACACCAATCTTCAGCTTACTAGGTGAGTTAACCAGTACATTATTGTGTCATGTCATAACCAATGAAGATGTATCAGTGAAAATACCATCAAAGTAGATCATTCAAAAAGATCAGACAAACTTTCTTTAAGTGAACGTACAAAATTCACTGTTACCAAGAAAATTCTCAAATGAAAGATTCCCATTTCATGTGATGTTTGTGCAAGTTCAGTTCATCCCCACACACCATTATGTTTGGGTGTTTTACAGAAAAGGATGAGTTGCTGTTAAAACTCCATGAAATCTCACTTTCTAGCAAATTATACCAAAAGATGTACTCCTGATACATTGTTCTTTGACAACCTTGTAACCAAATACAGATTGCTTTATTAGTTTGGTTTTTCAAAACCAGAGGATCAAAGTGTGTTGATACTGTTTTAAAACCTTCAGTGCAGCAGTTGCGTCCTTTTACCCTGGCTGCTCATTATTCAGAGAAAAATGTGTACACTTTTGTTTTAATGGCCGAGCGTTCTCGCGCACCAGACTGAAGCTCCTCTGTTTCTGATCAGCAGAGTGTGGGTTCGAGTCCTGGCCCGACACTTGTGTCGTTAAGCATGACTCATAACCATTATTGCGTCAGCCTTCAAATGGGACGACAAGCTGTAGGTCCTGTGCATTGTGTAATGCACTAAAAAGAGCCCGGCTAAACTTATCTCTAAGAGAAGGTGTTTGACCCGGTGTTTCTGGCAGTGGTTGCTGAATGTGCCACAGCATCTTGTAAACCCTTATAAGGTGCTACATGAGTGGTTTTCAAAATTCAATAACTTCAAAAGCCTGTCGTAGGATTTTCTTTTAACAAGCACCTTGAGTACCTACATGTTATTAGTGGTAGATTATTTTTACAACAGTTAAGTTTGCTGTACGATAATGAAGCGGAAATTTTAATAGCTAAGAAAAATGAGTTGACTATACTGTGTAGAATTGTATGTGTTTCTGGAATTTTGTCAAATTAACATGTTTATTGCAGCTAGTTTTCTACCATCTGGGTAATGGGTGAGTTTTTGACACTCTCAATTCAAATGGAAGAACTAGAATATTTAGATAAAAATAATGTTTACTTTGTTAAGTCTAAGGTCAACAATTGATCTACTACTGGGAAAAATATTGGACAGTGCATTACTCATAGAATATTTGATAATTTGTATTCATGAGTTGCTGTCGTGAGTTGCTGTACTAACTAAACTACCTGCTACCTGTGCATCATTTTAGAAAACTGTTAAGTGAACTAAACTGATCATAGAATCATTGATCCAAGTTGAGGCAAACTATTCAAGTTAAATATTACACCAATTGGAATGATGTGAGCCAACATAGAATAACAAAATGATTCAACATTGTGACCCCTACAAACCAAGTTTTCTAAAAAAAAAAATTCCATATCACCCTTTTTATCAACAGATTTAAAACGGGATACATGACTAAACTAATTTATAATTAAAGCAGGTGTAAGTAGGGTTTTGAGAACCTTCAGTGAAGAAATGTCTTAAGGTAATTGATACAGTTGAGGATGGATTATGGCATTTTATAGTACTCCCAACTATTTTGCCAAACAAAGAAAACAACCATGTATTTCTTTAGACCTAGACTGACATACATTTATTGGGTTGTTAATTCTTGACCAAGAGGAGAGATCTCTCCCTCTTTGACCTGTTGCTCCAGCCTTAAAAAACGAATCAAGACTTTGCCTTCTTGGTCATAACATCTTGAACATCTGTAAGAATAAAGTCATCTGTGATATTTCTCAGACCACTTGTAACTGAGTTGTTTTTCGGTGTTCGAGGTCTCGAGACTACTCTCAACACTACATTTTTCAGGTCTCGGTCTTGTCTTGCTCTCGGACTCAGGTCTTGAATAGTCTCGGTCCGAGACCTTGCCGAGACCCATTAAAAACTCCTGAATGTTTGAAGTTGATTATTCAATTAACCGCTTTTGGTTAATGGTTTATTGCATGTAGCACCAGGCAATTTATCACCAGCATAATTGCTGCAAAGTAGCATGAACTGTTAACGAACCACATGTCACACGATGTGTGTACATCCATTTGAGCAGTGACACTGTTTGACATAGCCACAGTGTCGAAACTAAGGTACAATTTTAGGGGGCATAAGGGGGTGCACCATTTTTTCTAGGGGGATGGGGGACACTTCTTGCCAATGAAAAATGTTCACTTTTCCTAAACAAGCCCCTTTTCAGCGCTCTTGTCATGCCATTAAGTATTTTCTGTAAGATAATCTGACGTGGAGGTAAACACAAATACACTGTCTGTGTGTAAATAGAAATAGTTTACAAGAAAAACCATTGAAATTACTTCATAAAAGCTTACCAAATTTTATGCTGGTAATTTTTAATCTCAAAAGTCCAGATTTTGAAATGGGGGAGGAGGGATGGACATCAATTGGGGAGGGCAGTTGCCCTCTGTGCCTCCCCCCCCCCCCTTAGTTACCCAACTGCATAACCAACAGGCAGGTTGTATACAGTATTGTCACAGTGATCCGAACCACTCTAAACTTTAAAAAGAGTTTAGAAATAACATTTTAAGTTTTCTCTTATCATACATTGCTGTCTAGTTGACAATCAGACTGAATGTCAAGCAACTCCTTGATCTTTAAATTTGCTTTTAAGGAGCATGAAGAGTTTGTAGATAATACAACAGGAAAGTGTAAAGCATTCGTCCCCCTCCAAGTTTTGTTTTCTGTTAAATAGCGTCGCTAAACAGGCAGGGACCAGTTCAGCTTTCATCAGACTTGTTACGCCACTTTACTCACCTAGGACTTATAATATTACCCCAAACATAATTGAACCAACAGAACTATTACTTTAAGTAACAAGGAAAATCTTTCCACATGTAGGGACAGAATGAAGTGTGTGCATTAAAAAGTGAATTTTTTCTTACATGGTTTGTACAATTACTACTTAGTTGAAATGGATGAAGCAAAATAAATATTAGAACTTGTTTTTGTCCATGTTAAAAAAAGAAAATAAGCCAGCATGAGTAAGACTGAAGCTGAAACATTTTTTTGATTTTTGGTTTTTGCCAAAAGTTTTAACACATGACTTGACTTGAGGACACCCTGATCGCATGTCAATTTTTATTAAAAAAAAATCTTTTACAAAGTGTTTACATTTTTTAATCTCGGTCTCAGGCAGTAAGGTCTCGATTTTGGTCTTGGTTGCAAACTGTAAGGTCTTGGTCTCGGTCTCATTCTAAGTCTCGGAAGATGAGGTCTCAGTATCGGCGTCAGTCTGGGACTTTGAGGTCTTGACTCCAACACTGTGATGTTTTTCTTGGCTGAAGTCAGAGGTATACACCCCCTGATATGCCCTTGGCGTGCTTCATCTTATCCTCGCTGAAATTCCAGTTCCCTTATGTTTTTTAATTAATTGTGCCAAGCAATAGTTTGGTTGGTACATTTGAATGAAAATGGGAATGTAAATTCAAATAATGTACGAGGATCATTCTTAACCAGTTGCCCCCAGGATTCTTTTGGCGGAACTGCGAGAATCTTTATTCTTTGAGGGTACCACTGACTTGACAATGCCAAGGGAACAAAGATTGTCTTTATTGGATCTTCCATATTAAAAAGCATTTGATTTTGCCTGAAAATGTCAAGTTTACTATATAATGAATACTACTTTGAATTGCACCCATTGCAAATTATTAGAAATGCTACCAAAGTGATACAAGGACCAACTCCAATTCTTATTACATCTCAAAGCCAACCCCCATTTTTGTGTTGTGGTGCACACAAACAAAGCACATGTCTTTCATTTCAGTACAGTAAAGAGATGCACAGACATCTCCTCTGCAGCAATGTTTTCTCATTTAACGAATAAAACAAATTATTTAGTTTTCATCTAATTTTCTTTTGCATACAACTGGTACACACAACTTTTGTACTATCTTATGTCATATAATGTTGGTCAGTTGCCACTCTTTATCTGTTGACTACATTATTGTCACGCCAATTACAGTACTTGCCCTTCCATATGTTAGGATGTTGGGCACTACTCTTCATTCATCCTTCATCAACGCCAATATTTCTATACTTTCCTCCTGCTTAATCTGTTAAGATGTTGGGCACTACTCTCCATTCAACCTTCACCATTCTTCTTCTTTCTAAAAAGTACAGTCAGCCCTTGGCGTATTTACTTACTGTGTTTATCTTTACTCCTATAATTATGTGCCCATCCTATTCTGATTCAGAGTTCAGAGACAATGAAAGTGAATAGTCCTCTCTAGTCCCCTCAGCTGTGGTCTTTTAAAAACTCTTAATCACAAAACAGTCCCTACATCATTCAAGAAGGGTCCTCTTCCAAGAGACAATTGTTTTGAATAGAACCAGCTGGGTTGAACTTCCTTTTGGACTCTGTATATCTTAGAACCAAGATCAGTACACTAAAAAAGAAAAATTAAAGATATTTAATCTGTGCTCAAGCTGATTTTACCCTAAAAAATAATCCAAATGTTGAATTTTTGTTTGTAGAATGATCAAAGCTATTAGGTTTCAAATAGGTGTTGAACGAGAAAATTCATCAACAAAAAATAACCGAGTGATTTTTTAAGATAACAAATATTTTTTTGTGTAGCACAAAAAATAAACTCTGTGCTCTGCCTGCTCAAATTTAGTCAGGTGCCTTTTCGACACATATGTTCTAGTATAGCTGACTTGTGGGAAACAGCAGCAGGCATGGTCGTCACATTTTACATAGGGCTGTTGATTTAAAACACACCATTTTTTTCAAAGCCATCTACAAGGTCAAAACACAATTTATTAATTTTATTTGTTATAAAATAACATGCCCTTTTAAATTTCATTCTCTGGAATCAATTTGTTTTTTTGAGCACAAATCACAAGAGCACGGATTAGACATCTTTAAAAGTTTGAAATGAAAATACAAAACTGGCCAGCTTTCAATTTTCTATCACGCACTACTATAGTATCAGTGACATCAAATAATTTATTTTCAAATGTTTGATACTGTCTTTGAATATATATAAACATAGTCCTAGTTCTAAATAATACTGTCGGTAGCATTTGCTGTTGGTTTCTGTCATGCTAAGACTTTGGACAAGGACCTGTTCAATTTACTTCAAACATTACAAGATTTAGCACAAGTTTGCTTCAGAGTTACCTCCAAATTACTGCCAGGCAGTAACAAACAAAATTCTTTAGAAATATCCTTTTCAATTATTTTATTGCACTGTCATGGTGTTAATTTGTTTTGTTTTTTCCTAGTGACCTCATTATTCAGTCTAACTGTGATCCAGTATACAAATATTGGATGCATATGAGTGCATTGTCGCAGAATAGAACCACAAGGTGAAATCTGGACTATTCCATTTTACTAGGTGAAACCGAGTGAAATGGAAAAGCCATATTTCTCCAAGTGATTGTATTATGTGACGCTGCACTCATATGCATCTAATATTTATGTTATAGAACTCACACACAGATCCTTGTCATTTGAATTTATTTCTCTACACAAAATAGACACGGTTCCTCATCCACACCACACTTTAAAAATTCTTTTAAAAACTTCTAAACAATGTGGATGACTCCATGTAGATACCAGCCTTGTCTGCCGTGACACGACCTTGCCACATTTGGAGGAACTGGTGGGAATGGTTATTTTTGGGAACAGCACTGCAAATTAAACGTCGAAAATCCATATTTTTTGACTTCCTGTAATCATCCATGTACACTGATCCAACGTCGCGGCAGTAAATACATTGCAAAATAAGGATGACACGTGATGAGTGGTCAACCAATCAAATGACAAGGATCTGTGTGGGTGGGATATAATACTTGTTATTTTAGATTTATCAAGAGTTATGTTAAAGACATGGTAAAGTTTTGGTTGGGCATCAAAAAGAAACAAAAATTTCAAAGTGGTAGAACCAATGATCAAAACTTATCAAATGGAGTAAATTGCAAAAAAACAAAAGACTTAAAACAAAACAGTTTCAGGGCCCAATTTGAAATGAAAAGATGAAGCAATAAGTGAACTTTCAATTTGTCTAAGTTGGCCAACTAACCCGGGCCTGAAGCTGCCAGTCTTGAAAGGGCAAGAAAGTTTCCTTAGTAAACGGCACTTCAATGAGGGAAACAAACATTTTGTACAGGAACATTTCCAAGGGCACCAAGGGCACCAAGGGTACCAGTCAAGCTGACCGGACTCAAGCTCTGGTATTTCTGGGCCCAATTTCATAGAGCTGCTTAAGCAGAAAATATTGCTTAACAATTTTCAGTTCAGCAAAAATAAGGAGGATACCAGTCATTTATTGTACATGTGACATGGTATTTTGGCTGGAAAGTTTATTCTGGTAACCATAACTTTTGTTGTGCTTAGCTATTTTTTGTGCTTAAGCAGCTGTATGGATTTGGGCCCTTGTCTTTCATGTATTTCTCTATCCTAGCTCAATCCTAGGTGTGAAGTAGTATGTACAAAATGTACATGTTTAAAGTACCCAAAATACTTGAGAGTGTGTGTGTGTGTCAAAACTTTCAATTCACTGACTTTTTTGCTGGATAGTTTATGAATTGATTCTTGGAAACTAAAGGATTGGAATAAATACAATCCAATGATTTACCATCTCTTTAATATATGCTAATTATTTTTTTTAAATCACATGACTTTATGTGGTTGCTAGTACTGAATGAAAAGCTCAGAAGCCAAAACGACATTCATTTTGTCAGAATTATTGACATAAATTTATTTATCCTTGAACAAAACAAATGGAAGGATATTAGTTTACTCAAAAGGCAGATTTCATATCATTTCCAAATTTTGGGACATGTTGTTGTTATAAGTTATTACGAATGTCAACACATAATCAAATTAACTACTTTAACATAGTTTTTTGGGGCCAATTTCAGCAAAATTTAATTCAATTTCATTCAAGTACACAATATTTCCCGTATTCATTAAAGCTAGGGATTATTTTAGCTCTTATTGCAGTTATTTTTGTTTTCATGCACACATGATTTTTTTTTCTCATTATTTTACAATCGTTTCATTTGAAGACATTCAAGACTACACTTTCATCATTTTCTTCAGTTGAATTTTTACTAGCTATTTACGATTGATGACAATGAAGCAGGGTTGACTAGCCTCTTGTTGCTGACTTTTATGAAACTGACCCAATGAATTTGATCTCATTTGACCAGTGAATGCTAAACTATATTAAAAGTGAATTACTTCTTTTAACTGATGTGAGTGAGCATTAATTTTCAAATGAATTGGAATGAGGAAGGGGTTAAATTGCATGAATTTTTGTTGGAAATTGGCCTGAAAAAACTATACTAGGCAAAAATGAAACAGTCTTTTAAGACTGTTTCACTCCAACTTCAAAGTTCTTCAGAAGCTGAATTGCTAATAATATGTGATTTATTCAATAGGCAATCTAACTGATTAACTCAAGTGAGAGTTCCATTGTTACATTATTTTACTCTGTTGCTCAGAAAAGTTTCCCACCTGGGAATTAAACCTCATTCCTTTTTAAGTTTTTGAAACAAACTGTGGAATTGAAGCACAAATAAAATTATGTGATGACGATCTACATTGTGTAAATGACAACAACTCTCTCTGTAATCTTAAATCTTCAAACTTTTAAAGAAGTGAACTGAAAGGTCACAGATGTGTTGACATGTATACATCTCATCGTTGCAATCAGGTGAATAATTCTAAAAATTGGGGTTGGAGTCAACTTCAATGTTTAGAATTATCAAAAATGTCAAACTGTCAAAAAAAACTAACATTTCTGTAATCTTAAATCTTTCAAACTTTCAAATATTATGTGAAGACACCAATATGCATCTTTCAGTGCTTGTTTATTGACTGAAAGGTGACAGACACACTGACTTTTATACATCTCATCATTGCAATCAAGTGAATCATTCTAAAAGTTGGGGTTGGAGTCAACTTCAATGTTTAGAATTATCAAAAATGACAAACTTCCCTTATGATTGCCAAATGCCCAAGTCTTGATGTCAATAGTTGATATGATATTTTAATTCAAGTGTAAGTTTTTTACGGAAGACTTAAATCTTATGGCACTTACAGTATGGTAGATGTAGATGGGGATTTAACAAGTCATCAAATCTTGTATTTGATTTGATTGGTTTAAGTAATCTTGAATACATGTTTAAAATGAATTTTAGATTAACTGATGTTTTTTAAAGAGCCAGAGAACCCATAATTTGCCCTGAATCAAAATTACTTGTGGATGTGGTCTGTATAATGACAAACTTTCTTTATGATTGCTGTTAATTATAGCAGTGTATTAATTAAGTTTTGAATCTCCCTGAGATTAAGATGAATCCAACTCCTCCTCCCCTAAGACAACCAAAAGCTACTTAAAAAATCTTCTTTGTCGATACTGACCTGTTTGTGGCAGTAAACATAAATCGTAAAAATGAGCTGTCCTCAACAGTATACATGTATTATCTAATGTTTACTGAGCAAGTTAGTGTTGTACAACACTCAATTATTGGAAAGGTATGAAATGGACTGGGATTCTTGTGACGAGGTCGTCAGAATAACGGGTCAAATCTTGACTTCAAAATAGTGAATGTCATGGAAGAGATGTTCGATGGTTGTGGTGTCATGATAGTCATGAGAATAATGGGTCCAACTCCTAACTTAAAATGTTCAGTATCATACAACACTAAATAAGATATTAGTAGTGGTCAGTAACTGGACTTGGATTCTTGTGATGATGGTCATTAGAATAGTGGGTCCGAATCCTGACTGCAGGTAGTCAAGATCATAAAGGAAATATTGCAGGTAGTCAGTAACTGGACTTGTATTCTTGTGATGATGGTCATGAGAATAGTGGGTCCGAATCCTGACTGCAGGTAGTCAACATCATAAAGGAAATATTGGAGGTAGTCAGTAACTGGACTTGGATTGTTGTGATGATGGTCGTGAGCATAGTGGGTCCGACTTCTGGCTACAATATTAGTCAGAATGCAAATATTAGAGTAAGTTAGTAACTGGACTTAGATTGTTGTGATGATGGTCATGAAAATAGTTAGTCCGATTTCTGACTGTCATAATCTACATCATAAAGTAGCTTTAACAGTGGTCTAACTGGACTTGGATTTTTGTGATGATGGTCATGAGAATAGTGGGTCCAAATCCTGACTGCAGGTAGTCAAGATCATAAAGGAAATATTGGAGGTAGTCAGTAACTGGACTTGGATTGTTGTGATGATGGTCGTGAGAATAGTGGGTCCGACTTCTGGCTACAATATTAGTCAGAATGCAAATATTAGAGTAAGTTAGTAACTGGACTTAGATTGTTGTGATGGTGGTCATGAAAATAGTTAGTCCGATTTCTGACTGCCATAATCTACATCATAAAGTAGCTTTAACAGTGGTCTATCTGGACTTGGATTCTTGTGATGATGGTCATGAGAATAATGGGTTCAAATCCTGACTGCAAGTAGTTAAGATGAAAGAGGAGATATATTAACAGTGGTCAGCCTTACTGGACTTGGATTCTTATCTCAGACACCTGGACACAGTAACATTTATCACCCTTCATCATTTCTTATCTATATCCAGAGTAACAGATCATTTCAAATTGGCTCTTGTCTATACTGTAGCCTGAATTCCATAGCTTTACCTCAAAAATGGGTTTTCACTTCAAAAGGCTCATACACACTTTAAAAGTTACCTCGGTTGTTTTATTTAGCGTGTTGTTTTAGTCAAAGGGGAAGGACAGGGTGTAACAAAATGAACAGTACCCCCCCCTTTTTTTTTCTTACTCCGTATATGTTTGTGTGGGGAGATGCAGGGATGTTACATGAACAAGATGGAATACATTTATAAGTTATCAAATTTAATTGTTTACTGTACTGTACATGCCATGAGATTTTCTAGCAGTTATTTATAATCAAGTTTAAAAGTATACATTAATTTCACTGTAAAACCTTAATGCAATGTTGGCCTATTTCACAAGTTCATTTCCAAAAGCCAAAACAAATCCAGTCATCCACAAACTGGTTTATGAATTGTCATTGAGGATATTTCACTGTGTCCCATTATAATCTCCAATGACAAATTAAAAAGGTCAATCAAAAATATTTCCTTTTAATTACTTTCTAAGTACAACATATTATGGTCCTAAGGGGCCGTCCAAAGTTTTTAACATTTTTACGTTCATTCAAAGAGTATGACTTTAAAAGGTGTGTAAAATGTTGATATTCAAATAATGTGCATCAAGTTTGAAAGACAAATGTTGATAAGTACTACTTTTGGGGATGGGGGGAGGGTGGGGGTGGCGGGTAGGGGGGTCTTCAAAAGTACTACTCTCAATACCACCTGAACATTTTTCAAAGCTTTGGACAGTCCCTTAGTTTCTTAGGTTTTGGAAATGGATTCTCTAACATGCTGTGTGGTTACTGCTCTACATTCTTAGCTAGATTGTAAGAGACAGAAAAATGAAAGAAATTATTAACAATGTAAGCACCTGTAGTAAAGAGTATTGCAATAATTTAAAACTAAAACAAGATGACAGATGTTAAGTTGGTTTCGATGAGATGACCTATTCTTTCTTTGTTGGAATGTAGTAGTTAACCAGCAGTAGATCCTTGTATACTTTTTAGTGCTATCCTGGTCACATGCTGCTTTAGGGACTTTGTAAGGGTAGCGGGTAGCAGGAGCTACTTCAGGATCTGACACACCTGCCCACGCGATGTTACAGGTCCACTTTCCCTCAGTGGTTCTACCTGGTTGGGCCCTATACCCGGGGTTAAGGGTTGTTTGCGGTAACTAAGAACTGAGCTGTGAAAACTTCTGGCTTCTTGGAATAAGGAGATGCCAAACTATTATTCAAATGGCGATGACGGTAATTGTGGAGACAAGCAGAGATATGAAGATTAGAGGAAAGATGAACGCTTATCTGCCTCAACAACCGCAAAGGCACACATTGAAATGGGACAGCTAACAATGCCGTCAGAAGAAAAAAGAATTGTCAAACTCAGAAAAGACTTGTCAACAGTGTTACACAGTTGAGGACATGCTTGTGCAGGTGTTGCAATGAAAAAAACAGCGGATAGATGACATCAAGATCCTTATAACCTGTTCATCAGTCCAGCCCTGACCTCAATGCACAGACTGAAGGAGATTTTAACTAGAGGAGACCTTTATGAATATAAGACTGCAAGTGGATGATTTGATGGAATGGGATCACAATCACAGAACTATTATCACTAACCACAGGAGACCTGGAAGAATGTAAGACTGCACGTAGATTCTGTTCAAGGAATGGAATCATGTTTATCATCGACAGAACTTATCGATAACCGCAGGAGATCATTCAAACTGTTAGGCTGCAAGTAGATTCTATCAACATCAGCAGAACTTATAAATAATCACAGGAGATCATTCAAAATGTATGACGGCAAGTAGATTCCATTCAAGGAGTTGTCACTACAAAATGTTTAAATCAATGGAGGATGTATGTATCCATTGTAAACAGCGGATTGATGACATCGAGATTCTTACAAACTTGTTGCACTTTCTTCCCTGCCCTCAATATACTAAAGGAGACTGTTTGGAGATCCTGCAAGAATAATCTTCCAAGGAATGTAATCACATTCAACATCGACAGAACTGTTATCAGTAACCACGGTAGACCTGTAAGAATGTACGACTGCAATTTGATGTCAAGGAATGAAATGACAATGAACAACATCAACATATCTGTGGAAACAGAAGTCTCTTCAAAATGAGTCTGTGGTGTGTTTTATATCATGGAATGGAATCACGTTCATAAACATCAACAGAACTGTTGGCATCAAGATTCTTACAAACGCTTTGCCAGAACTATTACCAATACGGTGGAATGGAGATCAAGGAATGCTCAACATCGCATCCAAGACAGCATTTCATTCCATCCACTCATTCCAATTAAATATTGTAATATCAACTATTGCATCTGACTGGGATAGCTGTTAAAGTTTATGTAAAAATGTTTATCTAAAGACTTTGAATTTTTTTACAATATTTGTAACATTTGAAAAGTAGTGTCGAATGTTATTTTTTACAATATTTTTAACATTTGAAAAGTAGTGTCGAATGTTTTAACTTTTATCATTTAAAGGGAAAGTACAAGATGAATATTTCACTCTTTAAAGTCTACGAAATGAAGACATTTGTAAACGTACTGCAATTTAGTCAAAATCATTATAGGATTTTTAATTATATTGGGAATTGTTCCACTTTTAAAATTTGAAATATTTTTTCAGTAACATCACTGAAAAAAAGTTTGCAGAATCACACGTGGGTTTTTAAAACCCAAATCGTTTATGCGTTCCCTTTAAATGAAAGTTTTAAATATACAAGAACCTTTGAGATTCTCTTTAGATTCACGGGTAGACTGAATAATATGGTAGTTGACAAAGTAATGTCGTTAACATTTTTTTTTTTAATGTAAATTTCTTCACTCTTAATTAAGTTATTCATTTGGATTGGGAAACACTTTATTGAAGAAACTCTTCTGAAAATGACTTAAATTCACTCATCCTGATGTTCATTGTCCTTTTTATGACAGAGAGCAACAAGTCAAAAAGTGCGCTTGTTACACCTTAAGAAAACAGTTATTTTCAATGTAACTGATCATAACAACCATTTTCACCCATACATTGTTATTTTCAAATGCTTATTTTCCCCTCTCTGTTTTTCACCTCTAAATAACCCCAGTTTGATGGGATTTCAAATCCCTTTCTGAAAATCTTGGTCTTCCTCTCCTTGCCTCAACTGTAACCTTTGCTTTTTCTGTTCATATTCACACATCTTGTATCTAGTGTGTATACCAGTTAGGACATCAAGTTTTGAAGTAAAGCACATGAACTCATGAATTCCACCCAAGTAATTTGACTGTGGATTTTTTCCACTGGACTCTTGAAAGCACTAAATAGTGCTTATCACACAACAGCGTGAAGTAAACCTGAATAATATTAACACAAATTCATTGGTAACTCTGAAACAACTGCTGTTACCCAAGTTATTTATCTTGGTAACATATTTGACTCTACTATGTCACTAAATTCTCATGTGTCTAACATTGTTCGTGCTGCATCATTTCACATCTGTAATCAGAGATGGTAGTAAGTCCTAAACAAGTCACAAGTCATTTTTTATAGTCTAAGTCAATTCAGTACACAAGTCAGTGTCATTTAGTCACAAGTCAAGTCACGATTCATTTGGTCCGAACAAAAGGCAAGTCACAAGACTTATTTTGTCAAGTACAAATCAAGTCGCACATTATTTTGTCAGTGACAACGATCGAGGCCAGCAGTCGGAAGTTGAAGCCGCAAGTTGAACCAAGTCTGGTGATTTTCTTAATGCACGCAATGTGTAAATTAACAGGCTTAATTTAAAAGTTTATGGGATTGCTCGAATAGCTTCTCACTTGCATTGGTAACAAATCCAAGTCATGTCACAAGTCAATGCTGTATGGAAGTTACAAGTTAAGTCACAAGTCACAAAATAGGGAATTGAGTCCAGAGTCGCATGACTCGAATATACCACTCTGTCCGTAATATAAGTAAAATAAGAAAAATTTTGAAGTTAAATGCTTACAGAGCGATTTGTGTCATAGTTTCTTGACTAGACATGTGCAACTCATTTTTAATTGGTTTTCTATGTACAAAAATTGAACGTCATCAGCACATTCAGAACTCTGCTGCTTGTGTTATTACCTCCTCAAAAAAGTCCTTCCATATTACAGCTAATTTACAAGAGTTGAACTGGTTACCAGTAATAATTAGCAGTGCTCCTGCATATACTGATGATTTGTTTAAACCTTAGTACATTCCTCCATGCAAACTAACAACTCAAGAAACCTTATTGAGAATAAATCCAATCGTTCATGGGGTGACTGATCCTTTTCTCTTGCTCTTCTTTTTTTAGATGTAAGTTATCTTGTACATGTTATGTACTAGCGCCATGGGCACTTTTGTGGATTTGTGTGCTTTATAAATTTTGATTACTATTATTCAAAAATTACGATGCGTTTTTTAACGTAACACTGTGCGAACTGCAAAATGAAGAATTAAAATCAATGTACATTGAGAACATTTACTATCCAGGTAGTGCCATCCATCCTCAATTCCAGTTCACTATCCCCTCAAACATATTAACTTTCTGGAAGATCCCAACCACAATAAACTGCCTCAACTGGGTCAATGATGAGAATATTAATAGGCAATTTAGGCTTAACATGATTTTAGGTTTTGAGTTCTTTGGAAAATGGTGTTTAATTTTAAATATTTCAAATCGAAACGGATTCGGTGCGGTTAAGGCAGGGTACAGGAATTTGATATTCAAACATTCAAACTGAACTAAGATGTTAAAGGTTTATGCCCTGGCGTTCAACTTTGTTCAGTTGCTGAGAGAAAAAGTTGATATCAATGATAAATTTAACGTCAAAGATGAATCAGGTTGATCTAAAGGGAAAAAAACTGCATTTGACTCCTAGCAAACAACAAGAACTGGGAATTTCTTCTCAATAGCTCAATAATAACAACAGGAACTGTTCAACTTGCTGCAAGATATTTGTAGATGCTAAAATTGAAGATGCAAGTAGTTCTCTTTGCCGATGGAAATTTTTAAAAGAAAACAAAAAAGCTACTTCATCCTGTACCCTGTCTTTCAAATATTCATCAATTTGAAATCTAATACGTTTGTATAATTTTGTTCACAGTGACCTGTTGATGAATCAGGAGATGAATCATCTGCAGATGTGACAATTCTTGATCATTGATGTCTCATCACACTGGATCCTTGGTGTCGTCCTCAACAGCCTTCTGTAGTCTACACTAAAAACATCAAGGCAATGGGATCTAGTTGACTAGAATGGTACAAAAGAATTAGCAAATCCATGTCAATTGATGGAGACTTAGCACTTGTTGCACATCACAACTTAAAATACTGTCATTTTCAGCTGTTTGCAATGGAGTTTCCTTGTAGGTAACAGCTTGTGATTCATGAGTTAATCACCATGCAGTCTAACTTGCAGACAACAAGGCTTGGAAACAAGGCTATGTACATGTAGTGTTTTCCATCCCTGATTATGTCTACCTTAAGAGTTTCCACACTGTGAAATCTAGGAATGTTTTGGGGCTATATTCTGAGCTTCTCTCATGATTCAACCTTTGAGGGCATCAGGTATTGGCAGAGTGGTTTCTTTCCCAGCCTTTCACCTCTGTGGACCTTGGTTTGAATCCCACCTTGGACTGCAGAACATTGCATGTGGATTGGGTTTTCAGTCCCTACATGATTGCATGGGTTTTCCCCCATTTGGGGTTTTCCTCCCACATCTAAAACTGAACATTTCTACTCTTTTCCTGTTCACCATCCTGTTATCGGTGCTTGCACTGTTGGATGCATAATGAAATAAATAAATAAATGTACCCTCATTGACATGGATTTGCTTAAAGTTAGTTCTGATTGGAAAAGTAAAATAATCATATTCATAATGCCAGGCACATGGTAGGAAAGGCCTTTTGTTTCATGTAATGATTTGCCTAAGCCCAGATACACTTAAATTATAAATATTCATGTGAGTTCACTTCCTGAGAATCAAAAACAAAGATAATCTTTTTTTGAAAAATTATCTCAATGTTTGGTTTCATCAACTTACTGATAAATGCCAAAATTTTGTAATTTCTGTTCTGGCCAAACAGAAATTATATACAGTATGGTATTCCTTATTTTAGTGGGATTGTGATGAGTGCAGACGACGGCGAAGGGAATTGTAACAACCAGAATAATTTTTCTGATTTTTGAGTTTACAAGAAACTTGTTTGGGTAGCTTTTCTTCATGTGCCTGGTTTTATAAAGCCATAGGTCAGCATCCTTTCTTAAAAATAGATGTAGTAATTGTCTATTCACTTAACCATTAATTGAGGACTTTCTCGAGGAAAGACACAGCAGTGTGAAGATCAGAAAACTTTGAATTTCAAGGGTAGGAATAAACCCTTTTACAATTGCAAACCAGTCTTAATGATGGATCAACATTATATATCCATGCTGTCTTATTATTCCAACCAACTGTTTGGAATTAAGTTGTCCTCACATCAAAGCAGCTGCTATAAGTGTTTAAATGCGTTTAAAGAACACTCTATACAAGACGAATGCAGATTGTCCGATCCTGTCAGTTTTCTTACTTAATGCTGGTAAGAGTAAATAGTATGTTCAAGTTTTTTCGAAGAAAGGATGCTGTGCTTTGGCTTAATGTAAAACATTTGTGATTGGAATTTTGATATTGATGCTTTATTTATTATGTCAAATGAATATAAGTTTGCATAACTGAATATTGAATAGAATTGAATTGATTGGTATAATGTAGAAATGTGGTCATTTGATATGTACACTGGCACATCATATGTTTACTTAATTTTCTAATTGTATCTATTCTGCTAAACTGGAGTATGTTAAGATGCAGTCTGGTAAAGCAATAACTGAATGCGTTTTGAGACACCCCAGGTCACAATCAGATTACTGCAGTTGTGAGTGAATCCAAAGTGATGTGCATAAACTGCCAGCAGAGCAAAATACTATATGAACATCAAGAGCTTACCAGTTGAAGTGTATGGAACCATAGTTTGACAATGGTTCACAAATCACAAAGTGCTGTGACTAAACTGCCAACAGAGCAAAACATGATATGAACCAATAGAGCATACCAAGTGTGTATGGCAAGTGTTCACAAATCACAAGCAGGGCACAACAGTTTGTACCTGCATCCATTGAGTACCACATCAGCCTAGCACTTGAGCATGTCTTTAGTGAGTGAATCAATGGCAGCACTTCAGCTGTGACTTAGGACTGGACCACTGTGAACCAGAATCAAGCCTCAACCAGGACATGTGCTTAGCTAATTACTAACAAGCAGCTATCATAAAGCACTGCAAGCAATTACTCTATAACCTAAAGAGTGATGGAGTTATTCTCAAGATGCATCTAAGTCAAATGTTAAGATGCTACTGAATCAATATTACTCGGATTTAACTGCAAATCTGCGTTGACTGCAATATGCTCCAAACCTATCAACCATTCCCCTTCTGTCTCCCTTCTGTCTTCTGTCTTCTGTCAAGCCATTGATCAAAATGAGCTGAGAACTTGGTTAGCCTATATGAGTTTTATCGATTCAAGGTACACACACTTCCAACTATAACTGTGGTCAATTTTAGGAAAACATAAACAGTCCCATAAACAAACTTAAAATATAAATAATTGTGTTCACAACAACTGTTCCGTCAAAACAGACCCAGAGATCAGTCTAGTACCAAGACTTCAATATACTAGGAGTATGTCTTTCACTATTGAACTCACTTGTAATTGTCAGTTATAAAATCATTAAGGGACCAATGGTCGTGTGTGTACCTTTAGTAATAACTATTATGATGTGCCAGTGTACAGAGTCTTTATAATATAATAAAAAGGAGTCTGTTGTGTTTATTTTGTTGTCTGTTATGTGTTGGGAAGCATCTGCTTTCTATTTCAATCTTGTTGCAGCATGGACCTTTATCACGCGAAAGCCATCACGTTTTTATTTTATTTATCATTCAGTTAAGCGAACAAACCAAGGCTGAAAAGCGAAGAATCTAGCTGGTTGATCTGTCATGAAGGAATAAGAAACATTATTTGATAGCATTGAAATATTGCTTTTGCTGTTACAGCGATATTGCTATCAAAACTTGCTTCTGTGGCCAATCAAAATTATTAGCCATTTCTAATCACAAGAATGTGATGGGCAGAGCCGCATTGCTGCAAGTTGCCAATGGCATTTATAGACTGCTTTTGATAGTTGCAGTTAATAAATTTCAACCTTTGTCACTGAGGCCAAGTTGTTTCATACACAAGGCAGAGTTGAACAGTGTCATCTGTTTGTACACAGATGATGACACATTGCCACATCAGATCACCTGAGCATTTGCACAGAAAGTTCAATTATTAAAAAATCAAGAAAATAATCAGGAAAATTTTTTAAGGGCAAAGCAACGTCAAGAAGATAGTTTGTCGTTTTTAAATGAAGGCATCATTGACTTGTTCAAAAGCTGTGTATACACAGACAATGAAACAATGCCAAATCAAGTCACCTGAGCAATGACCTGATGGTTCAACATCAGATCATTCAGGAAACAATTTAAGTTCAAAGCAACATCAGTCAGACAGGTTCTAATTACCGTTTGCATATTTTAACGTTAGAAAAACCCTACATTATTTTTTGATCATCTCTAAAAGAGATATGTAAAAGGTCACAAAAAGAAACCATAACAATTCAAAATTTTACCGTAAGTAAAACTTACGTTCTTTCATCTCTAAAAGAGATATGGCAAAGGCGACAAAGAAACTGTTACAATTTCAAACTTGAGCTCCTTGAAAAAAAAAGTACCTTCCCTTTAAGTCCACATACAAAATAGTGCTGCAACTTGTGTTGAAATAGAAAGCAGATGCATTATGGGGGGGCTAAGGACTTTAATAAGGGGAGGGTAGGGACTTCTCTATGGGGAGGGGAGGGTATAGGAACATAGATAGAGGGCGGTAGAGGACTGAAGTCTGAGATAAAGACAAAGTTCACACAAGTGTTCATATCTGTTTTTTTTTATTCATACCTATTGGTAGGCATTGCCATCTATTCATATTTAAATTTGAACTTGAACTTGAAAAACAAAAAAAAGAAAAGCACCCCGGCACATGCAAGCCCCCCCTGGTGCTCGCACAAGTGTTCCCCGCCCACAGGTGCCAACAGACCTATCAGTGAGCGCCCTCTATCAACATTATTCAGTGAGAGACTAAGTGCAGTGTGTTCAATTGTCCCCAATAATTGTTAGTCTGTGTGGCCAAAGCGCCCTCTGTTGACCATAACAAGGGAAGGATCTAGTGAACTCTAATAATCAGTTGACTTGGACACCGAGTCAGATGTATCTATCCACCACTCCTGACATTGCTCATGGAAAAAGCGCCCTCAGTGTCTGCTCTGAACTTTCTTTTTGGAAATTTGTGTTGCATAATTGCATCCTGATATTTGATCCTATCAAATAAAATAGCAAACAAATGTACAGTTTTTGCCGGTTTTCTTCAATAGTTTGCCAAGTTTAGATTAAGGTCACTTTTCCTTTCAGCTGCACTGATCATTATTTGCCAACGTCACAAAGAAGACCCTATTAAATCTCTGCCCTTTTCTTAGTGTGTTCCTTAGCGTGTTTTTAATCAAGTATCTATGTACATTTTGTTATGACAGAAAGTCTAGGATGTCGTAGTCAAGTGTTATAAACATTGGTGTTTTTAATGATTTCCTACTCAAGAAATTCCTTAAATAATTGAGTGGGTTTTCAAGTTACTAAAGCATTAGCCTGGTAATAGTTCACCAGCACAAACAGTGAATTGATTTTAATGTGTCTGTTTACAAAAATAATAAGGTGCATGTTTACCATTTCATAAAAAGCGTTTTAGTGAATGAGCTTTTTTGTGTTTCTAAAGGAAACTGGAAGAGGAAATTTGAGCACAATGGCCTCATTATCTATCTGTTAAATGAGAAAGAGCGATATGGCCACAAATTTTCAAGTACGTCAAAATCCAGCACATTTTCAGTTCGACAATTCATTTAAGTTTTTTAAATGTAGTGTGTAATTACTTTTTAGTGCTTTTGAGAACTCTATCTGAGTGACGAGTAGTTTTCAATACTTTTCAATTATTTGAAAGTGGAGTTTTTAATTGAATTGGTTGCCATTTCTACCTCAAGTTAAAACATTTTGTTGAGTATAAAGATTTAAACCACAAGTTTTCTGCATCCTTCTTTTGAGGCAACGTGTATAAAATTGAAGGTTCCGAATGTCCAAGTGATTTAAATGGATTTCTCTTACGTTTTTAATGGTGCCAATTTATTCTATTTCACTATTTCAAACAGGTTATTTTTTAGATTTTGTTCACCATTTAGACTTAAGTGGCATTTGTTTTTTTTGTTTTTTTTGGGGGGGGTATTTTTAACTTGTAACTCCCTAAGACTTTTTCTTTTATTCTACACAGTTTTCAGGATGCCAAACTCTCCTGCTACTCAAAACAATGCAAGGCACTCATAGTTATGAGTCCAAAGTACTTCACTTAACAAGTCATGCAAGTCCATAAACTGACATGTTTCCCAAATGATCATTTTTGTTTCGGTAAGTGTGAGCTTCTATAACTTCACTAATTCTACGACACTTTCAAACTGACTGAAATAGTTTATTTGCTTAGGTTTATTTGCTTACTTGAAGATTTGTTCCTTCTTATTTGATTTTTTGACAATAACCTCAATGGTATTTGATGTGCCTGTTCTCTTAAAATACTTGTATCAGATTCAGTTAGAAGATTTGTATTTTTGCTTGATCTTAGTGTAGACTAAATTTGGTCTATTCATTTTCATTTGTACATCTAGATCATCTAATGATGTAATGACGCATTCCTTGTAGATGTGTTTTATTGGGTTGGAGTTGTTTCTTTGGTTTCCTTACACTGTTTTGAGTAGCATATTTTTCTCTGTACCATGGTCCTGGGCTGTCTGTTAGCACCATACTCAGTTTGTGGCTCAATTTTTTGACGATGTGGTGGTAATTTAAAGACGGATCCATGGGAGGTCACTACTTTTTGAGTTTGACCTCCCCTTTTTATTCCCCTACTTTTTGCCGGAAAGCCCTGTCATGTCCAAATCTTCTTTTCCTATGTTACAATTAAGTTTTGTACTTCAGCACTTTTGTGCTAATGTACTTCAGTACTTTGGAACCTTTCCTCTCTTTTTAGGGGGGGGGGGCATGATATACAAATTTGGTCACACAATCCTCTTAGGATTAATCTCTCAGGAGCGTTCAAGATTATTGAGGTGCCCCTACCTAGAGCACTTTGAGCACTAGTTTCCAGTTCATGCATGATACTTTCCTTATTGATTTGACTACAGTGTAACCAATGATTTCATTGGTCTTGTGTAGTATTTGGTCAGGCTGTTCAGCTCATCTCAACGCGTTTGCAGCGTTATGATGACTACTAAATGTATATGATCTATGGCATTTAAGACACTTGCTACAAAACAGGTGTCTTGCTCAATTGTACATCTAAACATTTCTAAAAACGTCATGATGACCACAAAGGTAATCGTGTTCAGTCTCACTTGGTGAATATATCTAAGAATTTTAGCAAATTCCTGACGGTCAAATACTGTGCACTTCCAATACTCTGAATTTGTCCACCTATGAATTTTCTATCTCAACTGGTCTAAATGCAAAGTACATTTAAGACACAATACTATGTGTGACAAACCCTAAGCCCGCCACCCCCCCCCCCCCCTTTTCATGACAGGACCTCCGGCCAATTTCACCTCCTTTCTTTTTCAGATCCTGGATCCGCCCCTTTTCAATCTGCCCCTCAGTATCAAGGGAAACTGTGGTGCCTTTTATCGACACAGGGTTTGCCAGTCCTGCCTCTATTTTGCCCATGGTAAATTTAATTGAAGTTTTCACAAATACATGTACTGCACACTTTACTATACATCCTCATGTATAACAGATACCATGCACTTTTCACAGCTCACATGTAAACCTATAATAAGCAGGCCCTGGGAAATTTCTAATGATGGTTTTGACAGCCTCCTCTACTAGTCAATTTGCTCTGAATCACAACCTAGCTATTTATAGTTTCTATTCTCTTTCCTGATTGTACAAAAACCCTTGAATTGTTAAAGGAATCTAGCTTTATATTTAGTTTGTTCAATTAGTTAACATCAAAATCTACTGTGCTTTCTGTATCAAAGATGTTTTTTATCGACACTATATAAAAGAGTTTAAAGTTAACAAATGCTATTCCTTACTTGACTTTAAATAAGAGAAGAGGTCAATCAGAAAGGATTCAAGGATTGCTACACTCAAGACCTTAGCACTAAATGTGTATTTGCTGAGTGTGAAGATTTGAACTAAAATACAGATGGCTTAGATGTTTATCTTACTGCAAAGTAGATGACAACAGTTTTATATCAACTTCTTAATAGAACAACTCGTGATTTATGTTTTTACTTGAAGTTAAATAAAAAAATAAGTGAATATGTCATTCTAAAAGTATATAGCTCAATGTTGAATGCCTTCATTAGTCCATGTTTTCTAGATGTCTTAGATTACCTACATGTAAGTAGAAACTAACAAGGATTGTTACATGCAAGTCTTTAGCACTAAATTTGTTCCTGCTTAGCGGACAGATGAACTAGAATACAGATGGTCATGTTTCTTCACTTCAGATTTCATGAAGTGATTTCAGAAACAATATTGTTGACTTTCCCAGGGCCTGCTAGAGTCTCAAATGCATACAACTGTTCCTTTGAAATGACATTTGTACCTCTTGTACAAAAAGAACAACTATGGCCTGCTCTTATAATGTAGCTTACAATGCCTGATATTGGGGTACATAATGCCTGCTGTTAGGGTAGCTATATTGCTTGGGGTTATAGGGTAGGTTATTTTTTTTTTTTTGAAAATAAAAAGTCTGTGTTTGCAGCTGGTCCTCAAAAATATCTACCACACTTTTAAATGTTACAAGTTGCGATCATTTTGATAAAGACTGATCTTCAGTTACCATAGAAAGGTCTGCACACACCTTATGTCTGCCTGGACAACCACATACTTATTGTGCACACTGTTTGTAATGAAGTATTTTTACCCCCAAGATGTAGCCCATAGTTCAATTAATGTAGAAACATTTGACTTTGTCTATCTACGGACTACATACTGATATTTCTATGCTATATACATCAGGTCATGTGAAATCCCAGCTGCAGCTACTAATATGCTGAGCCCAATGTCATAGCGCTTGTTACTATTAACTGGCGATATTATGGTATCTACACTTCTATGGTGATTATGTACAGCTCTTGGATTAATCCTTACAGCTTCTTTACAAGGTAAACATACCTATTTGACTTATTGGTCAATCTTAACAAAAACCTGTGACTAAAAATGTCTGGGGCTACATCTCTGTTACTTAACATCACAAGTAGCAAGGCCTTAGCCCTAGTCCTAGTTGTATGAATAGACATTGGACTGGCTGTATACACCACTGGTATAAAACAATAAGTAGTTAAACAGTTTGAATCCTATGGGTAATTACATCCAAGTAATTGGCTTTAATTACCACATGTGAACATACACTCACAATACAGTGTAAGTTCAAATATCCTTAAAGTATCTTTTCACCTCTAGTACTCTTCCATCTCATTAAGAGTTTATTGAACTGACTTGATGCAATTTCATCGTTCTACTCTGTACTGATTCACATTAATAATACTTCACATTATTTGTATGTCTGTGTGATTAATCATTCAAAGTATCAACCAAAATATGAACTGGATCACTGGCCAGCGATACAGTTCAATGTTAAAACTGAATTGTATTTTAATCCAGTATTTGCTCATTTGTTTGAATCCAGTAGCCTAGTTTACACTGACACTTTTATACATTGGTGTCTACATTGATCTGGTTCTTATAATGGGTTTGAATGCATTCCTTGAGATTCAAGAAAAAGATGTAAACCTGTTCTAATTGGTAATAGTTCAAAAGATTGCATGCTGTTTTCTATGGGTATATCCCAGCTAGAGTTTTTCCTTTTGGATTATGATATAAAAGTATCTCCTTATTCTCTTTCAACATTTGATGAAATGTTGTCCTACTTTAGTTTCACTACTCGACCAAAAACCAGTGGTGTATACAGCCCTAAAATACATGGAGCTTATCGATAGTCTTCAATCAAACAATATTGACCTATCGCCATTCATATTATGATAGCCAATAACAATGCATTAAACACATTGTATGATCAACCTGATCTACAATACTGGAAAGTGATAACCAATCTCATACATACAAGATGTATGTGTTCCATTATTCATGTACATGCCACTTGACGTACAATATGGATCATTTAGCACACAAGAGCATCTAGATGTACTGGTTCCACATGTAGACCACATGATGATCAATCATGTATGCAGTTTGTGTTCATCCAAAACACAAAATGTGCAATTTTCCCTTTTTTCCCTAGCAGTACATGATGAAACTCATACAAATCCAATGTGTGTTTCTTTTATTCATGTACATTTGCCCAACACTCTCTGATGAACAAGTACATCAACAGCCAACTGTACATGCCATGCTTAACTTGCATCTACTCCATGAGAGTGCCTGTTTTAACTTGCTATCACTTATTTGTCAGAGCTATGGCTAAGTTGCGAATGGCGATAGGTCAATGTTAATTACCTCGTTCCCATGGTAATCCATCCCACAGTATCTTACTATGGCATGGAACTAAGGGAGTAGAACATTGGGATTAGTGATTGCTTTTGCTGATCAATCACTTTACCCAATAAGGGGAGGGGCTGATGGTTTGTCTTTAGGAAAAACCTTTTTTGTCTGATAGGGGCCAGGGGCTAGTTGTGGGGTGTTTGTTGCCTACTAGGGGCTAGTCGTAGGGTATTTGTTGCCTACCAGGGGCTAGTTGTAGGGTGTTTGCAGCCCAACAGGGGCTAGTTGTAGGGTGTTGTTGGTACTTGTATTACTTGCCCAACAAGGGACAGTGAGGGCAACTTAGTGTCACTGTGTACATCTGTTTGCCCAATAGGGGCTATAATATTGGTAGGTATCGTTGGTACATGTATCTCACTTTGCCCAACAAGGGACAACGAGGGCAACTTAGTGTCACTGTGTACATCTGTTTGCCCAATAGGGGCTATAATATTGGTAGGTATCGTTGGTACATGTATCTCACTTTGCCCAACAAGGGACAACGAGGGCAACTTAGTGTCACTGTGTACATCTGTTTGCCCAATAGGGGCTATAATATTGGTAGGTATCGTTGGTACATGTATCTCACTTTGCCCAACAAGGGACAGTGAGGGCAACTTAGTGTTACTGTGTACATCTGTTTGCCCAATAGGGGCTATAATATTGGTAGGTGTCGTTGGTACATGTATCTCACTTTGCCCAACAAGGGACAACGAGGGCAACTTAGTGTCACTATGTACAACTGTTTGCCCAATAGGGGCTGTAGAAGTTGAATGAAGGAGGGAAAGCAACAGGGACTTTACCGAGTGTGATTGTGAATCATGAACACTCGGTTTCCCAAAACGGTGGTAATTATGGGTGTATCCATAGTTTGTGTACTTCCCAATAGGGGCAGGTGGTGGGGTCTGTAAATCACACTGCACATAGGGGCCACTGGTGACTTTAGTGTGTTCAATCAACTGAGTTTTGTTCAATGGACAGTAAAAGTGGGTATATGGGGGGTGGGGTGGTTGTGGTGGGTTCATAGAGGGCAAACTAGAAACACATTAGTGGCCACTTTAATTGGTTCATTTGGGACTAGTTGGTGGGAACGAGGCTGGACAATACCAAGCAAGATTGAATAAGACAATGTCCTGAAAGTTCTTCACATTATTTAAAGTGTCATTAAATACAAAGTCAAATACATTGTGCTTTACTGGCAGTTGTGATAACTAATGAATATTTGATATTAATTTATATCCTAGGGATTTGGTTCCCAGACACTGGTCTGTGATCAGTTTATCCTGGGCGATGGTTATTCAGGACATCACATTACCAATTGCTTCTACATTGTAAGTGCTCACTGCAAGGCAACAGCTTACATGCATCTGCTACTGAGACAGTGTGGAGAATTGTATACTGGCTCTAGAGCCAGGAGTGACGTCACCTTGAACGTCACATCATGACAGAGGTAGGTGGATTTGTGAGACTCCACATATTTCCCTTCATGCTCAAGGGTTACCTAAACGTTTTCTTAATAGAAAGCTGCAAAATGCTGCATTGTTTACACATGGAAAGGCCAGCTAATTCTCATTCTAAGTAAATGTGAAGAACTTTCAGGACTATCAGTTTAAGGACAAACCAGGCTTGGGGTAAAGCAAAAAAGATAAATATTACCAACAAGGTTGGTAAATATTACCAACAGGGTTGGTAATAAACACTGATTCTAAAATGATTGTGTGACTTCATTAATTGCTTTCTTCAATCACATAATGAAGGTATACATTTTAGTTTCAGACCAACATTTTTTGATCTGAGGGTTAATTCTGAATTTCAACTCAGTCATTGATTTTGTTTGGTTATGACAAGTCTTAATGTTGTCGGTTTCTTTAAAACCTTCACTGGTTGGCAGCAGTGATAAAAAAGCTAACCTCCTTCCCCAAAGAAAAAAAGGGAACTGGTTGTACTTTTGGTTCTAACTTGTAAATCCTGAATCAACTAAATACCCCAAGCCTGAATCAAAGTTAAAGGTTGCCTAGAATTAGCAAATTCAATCAAGGCATTGACCATTCATATGAAGAAACCTCTATATGAGGTGTTTCTGTTACACTTTAAGGTCGTCAAAGTGTCTTCACATGTACAACCATGTACAAGTTTACTGGATGTTGACACTTAATTGCCCTAGTTTGTGTCATAGTTCTCTTGGTAGGTCTGACAGTAGCTTATTGACTAGAATAAGCCCCTCTCTACCCAGGATATGGGTATCATTGAGGGAAGTGTTTGCATGACTAAAATCTGCTACTGTCATGTATCTATACCCAGTAAGGGTATCTAGGCGGACTGTGCCTGCATTGTTTTGTAACCCACTAGTGTGGGCATCTAGTAGGGCTTTGCCTGCATGATGAATACCTTCACTGTACCCATGTAGGGTATTTCAGGGATGATGCTGCATGTATCATCACCAAAGATTTGGACTGGATACTATTACTGTGTGACATGTTGATTTTCAGCAACGGTCTGTATCTTAATCATCCAGATGACCAGTGGCCATCTTGGTTTGCTTCAACACATACAAGACTACCAATAAGTCACTCATCTTAGTAATAGACTGGTGTCTCACTGAGTGGTCACTGTAATGACTGAGGTCTGAGAATTTGACAGCAATGGTCATGTTACATCTTGAGAAAAACTTCATTAAAGGTCAAGATCATTGTTCTGATGATTTTAGATATTTATTGCGGGCACAGAGTTTCTTTCAAATAGTGTTTCTCATTTCTAATGAAACACACATGTCTGAAGACATTCCGTCTTCCATTCAAAACCCTAAGAGCTTGGTCAATGCCTTGATTGATATTCAACCCTAACATGCTTGGTATTGCCTTTGATTGAAGACTATCAGTGCATGGCTGAGGATGTATAGTTACAGTACGTGAATTCTAACTTCAATTAAAGTTACCATGGACCTATCTAACAGGACTGGGACCCCGCGTCTGACACCACAGTTTCTGTCAATACTGAGGGACCCACCACATCGTCCCATTTGTAGCCCTAGTTATAGTATGGTGCTCTACCTTTGCACACCAGGCCATCCCATTACAGCAGTTGAAAGAGTTTGGCACCCTTATGTTTTCCCAGTGTTGGGATCAAACTAACAGTTTGGCCAGAAGCTACCATGATTGTATAGTTTGGCCAGGAACTATCATGATTATACATGTAGATCTGGCACAAATCTTCCCCATTATTGGAGACTGCGTATAAGCATTTTCATGTCAAAATACGTTTTTCTCGCTTTACATTTCAGCTCAACTACTGACATCTTTGGAGTCACAAGTTAAAATAGTTTACTGTGCCACTGGAAATGGGTCCTTCTCCAAGGTACAAAGCCATTTTGATTTCTCTATCATTCAAGTCTATGAGAATCACATTGAGGCTCAAGTCTCAAATAGACTGCTGCCTTTCTCAACCTGTGATTATTGTCATGGTGATAACTGACAAGACAGTTTCGTTTTTTGTTTTTTTTTTTTTGGCAGAATAAAACTCATAAAAAGTTTTCCGTATTTTATTTTTGTTTTGCCTTCCTAAAGTCTTGAAATAGTGAAATAGATTTCAGAACTACCTGAAGTGCAGTTCTGTTTCTGTTTTTTTTTTTTTTTTGTGGCATTTTCAAGAATCTTTTATCAACAGTTTTTTTCTGTTGAAAGTAAGTGATTTACTTCATATCAAGATAGTAAGGAGTATCAAGTTGGATTTAAAGATTCTTTGTGAACATCATTTGGACATTTAAATTTTCTCACAGAACCTAGATTTGTCTCTTCAGTAAGAGCTATAGTTTGAACAAACTTGAGTTTGTTGCAAAATATTTAAACATCAGTTTCGATGTTACTCATTTACATTGAGAATGGTTTTTGCCTCTTAAGTAGAAGTTAATTTTTAACAAACTAAACATTTGGCAGAAATTGTGTTTTTCATTTGAAAGTATGATTTTTAGCAGTAGTGGATTTCATTTTTTTGAGCTAGAAGTAGCATATTCTGACTGTTATTGGTAAAAAGGCAACCTTTTCAATCCTAATTTGAGGATACTTTGGCATCTTGTTTGCAACATGCTTGAATTTTTTAACTTTGTTGACCTTCATTTAACATTTTGCTAGTAAGACTTTCTGATATCTATTTTTGTCACCCAACAAAATTCCTAAAAATAGCTCATTTCAACTTCAGTGAATCTTATTGTTTAAGAAAAAAAGGTTGATTTTTATTCTATGGATTTTTAGATTAAGGTTAAAAACTTAACACACAGTATTGAAGATTTTTTAAATATTTGTTTGTTTTTAAAACATTTTTCTTTTGTTTGTTTGTTTTGAAAATCCGTAGTTCACTGTTTGTGCTGATGAATTTGTTGCTTTAATTTGATTTATTTTGGTCAGATTTATATTTGCATTCCTAAAGGTTGACTATTGCTCTTTTTAATGTGCAATTTTCTTGAAAATACAAAAGTTGATTTTTGGAACACAAAGCAGAGAGGTTTAGACAGTGATCGTTCAACAAATGATTGGCTGGCTGAGACACTGTGACCAAAATCTCATAGTTGGACAAACATCTCAGAAATACTCCACAAAAATGTACATTTGTTGATATTCCATTCTCATGTATCAAAATACCATGATGCAACAATTACTCCTGAAATGTACAGTTCAGAGTTGACATGAAGGCATTTCTTCCATGTGCAATCCCTGGAGTGGAAGATGGATACATCCTCCTCTGTGGAAAGAAAACTGGTTATTATAGTTCAAAGGATCCTTACCATGTTGTAGCCAACTGTGGGTCTTTGATTCATCCAGACCGCCAAGGATTGGGAAGGTTGACACACTACAAACAGCCAAACACCAGCAAATGCAGACAGAGAGCGACTCACCGACCAGCCTGCTGACACCTGTGGGCGGGGAACACTTGTGCGAGCACCAGGATGGCTTGCATGCACCGGGGTGCCATAGAGGGGAGGGGATACATTCATTTGCTGTTGGTAAAATTCAAAAATAGTTTTCCATTAGTAACATGATTGTCCACTGGATAAGATGGGCCAAGTAAATGGCTTGTTGTAAATGTTTTGAAATGTAAAAGGAAGATCCAGAATTTCGATGTCAGCTTTTAAAGACAATTTGTCAATGCTGCTAAAAAGTCAAAAAGTTGTGTACAAGATTGGCCAATGTACTTCAGAAGAGTTTCTAGAGAAGAAAATACATGCATCGCAACATGAGAGTGTCAATTGAGATTTTGTCTCATACACCAATCAGCCTAGGAAAAAAACAGAATTCCATTTGGCCCCGTAAAATGTCAACGTATAACAACTAGGTTAGAGATGTGAACATTTTGTGAAAATGCTTTTTCCTTACAGGATGGCTTGCATGCACCGGGGTGCCATTTTTGAGCGCTGTTGCTAAAATACAAAAAAATAAAAAAGATATTCAACTAGTAACAGAATTGTTCACTGGAAAAGATGTGCAAAATAAACACTGGTTTTGAAATGTAAAAGGAAGATCCAGAATTAGGTTGTTGGCTTTTAAAGACAATTCGTTCATGCTGTTAAAAAGATACAGTAATTTTTTTTTGCATGAAGGCCTTTTTTTGAGAGTGTTTGTAAAAGTGCGAAAAAAAAGAACAGAAAAAACTTAATTAAAAGATAAAAATTGGGACAACAATTCCATCAGCTTTTCCAGCCACTTTGTTGTACTTGTAAGTTATTTAAGATAGTTTGCACCGCAAATGCTTGATTTTTTGAGTCTAAGTTTTGAGTTTAGAAGTACATTTACGACCAATCTTGTACCCAACTACCAACAGACATTATAGACTCACCCTCCGCTCTCTAACTAACTAATTAAAATAACGTACAATATTTAAGATGTACCAGCCTCTCACAAAAAGCTTGGTAACTTTCACATTTCACATGAAATTTGAAAAAGATTACAAGTATAAATTTGTTTGAACGACGATGCTAAAAACGCTGGGTCTGATGGACCTCTTATACTTCTTGCTTATTGGCTTTGGACAAAGCATTAGAACACTCTGAGAACACACCGTAGACTTTATAAATTGTCACAAGAGCAATTAATATTCTCCGTTGATCCAAATCTTTGATACTGCTTGTTTTTGTCTTCAGTAACTTGATTTGTGAAAGTTCAGGTTACTGTGAGAGGCTGTTCATAGCATTATTTAGAACTACAAGTACTAATTACCCTCTGTTCATGCATGAATTCCTATGTGCTACATTGACTTGGAAGCACATCCTTTTTAAGTAAAATCCAACAAGATTATTCAAACTCCTAAACTAGCTTATTGTAGGTCTTTCAAGTCACAAACACTAATTTGTTGAATTCTTGTGAAGTACTACACTAAACTTTAATCGTATTTTGACACCTTAACATGAGCTTTCTTCACATGAAGTAAAGCTTGAAGGCTTTGCATGGTGCATGAAGTAAGAACTGAGTAGGTTTAATAACAGCAATTATATGAACTAAGTCTCTTTCAGGAAAAGCGTTGATTCTCAAAAGAACCAGAGGGTTGAGATATAGAAGAATTTCACATTTAAAAAAAAGTGCTTTGCTTTGCATGGCAACCTAGAACAGGTAGAAGAAGAAGAGGTAGACAAAAACGGAAATGGAGGGACGAAATCACCACATATATGAACACGGCATCATGGAGTAGACAGACGTATGATAGAACAGAATGGAAAGTGCTTGAGGAATCCATCCAACAATGGATGAACACAATCTAAATATATATATACTTTGCTCAGCTTCCTCTCACTGTTTATGGTTCTAAGTCATAGATTTAGATGACTTTAAAACTTTCCATGTCAATAAACATTGACTTTAGCATCATTTCTTGTTTTTCATTTGTGTGTTTAAAAAAACACATTTGATGTTAGGGAGAGCTGACAAAGTATAAATACTATTTTCCCTAATTCCATACATATAGTTCACTAGATGGTTTTAGTGAAAGGCTAATTTAGTAGTCTTGATGGTTTATGGGAGAAGCTGTTGACAACCTATTTAGAAATACCTTTTCAGTGACAGTTGTAGTCCTACATGTGTTTTTGTACTGCGCTTGTGAGGTTTTAGGGCAGTGCCAATAATGCTAAAAGTACTGAAAACATCTAGAAGTACTATTTGTTTTGATGCTATCTCTTTCAGTACACTTGTTGGTTTTTAAAAAAGATTGTTTAAACACTTATTAGCAATACCCTTTCTCCTAGTTAAACCCTTGTACTACACTAATCCTATATCATGCATGAACAGATGACTATACTCTCTAAATGTAAAAGAGTAAAATGTTCACTCCCTCGCCCGAGTGTTGTCATTTTGGCTCTTTTTAGAGTGAAACTCACTGTGCATCACCCTTTTTGAGTGAAGTTGGTGGGAACTTAACTCTGATTCAAATTGAAAATACCCGTCTTTCACTATAAAAAGACACTTTCGCCATGTGCAAGAAATTCATTACACACAAAACGAGTGTTTTTCATTCTTTTACATTTAGAGAGTACCTGAATGTTTTCATTTCTACTTTAACACTTACATGGCAAAGAAATCGTCACCGTTTTCGCAAAGAGACAACTTAACCCTTGCAGCCAATCTTTTATGTTTGAAAAAAACTGTTTGAAGTTTTTGTAACCATTGACTGATAGTCATTTTAACTTTTACTTTTGACAAAACATGAAATTCAAGATCTTAAAATGTCCAAAAAGGTTGTAATTTTTGTCCTGACAGATCTTATTAATGAGTAATTAGTTGTTTAACAAGATTGTCTCTTCAAGAAAACTTGTAAACTTGTCACACAGATTGCCTCTTCCTGATGCTCAAAAGCAAGATGACTAGATTGTTGGCACTGTGCATGCACTATGTACTTCAATCATTAGAAGAATACAATTCAGTATCCGACGAACCGATGTCAAACTCAACGTTTTCGACAAACCATCATGTCCAAGAATTGTTTTCGCCGACTAATGTTTCCAGCCACTTGCCTCCAACATATTTTATGGCCCATTGTGTCCGAAAAAGTAGTTATGTCGGATGTAATTAGTGCCTCTACATTGTAACAAAGATCAACATTTTTAGTCCACAGATTAAGAATTGTCGAAAATCTTGCAAGGCTTCTATTGATTTGTGTTTCTAGCAATATTGTTACATGATTATATGTTCTATAAAACTATAAATCTGGTGATTTTATCTGTTTTATGACATAGAAACTTGGGGGAAATTTTGATTATTTGCAATTGTTAAAAATCTTTTTACAATTATGTCTGTTCTTGAAAACGGTGACGATAAACTGATTGAAGAAAGTGTTCTCCTACTAAACATTGACATTGCTTCATAGATTTGTAGATACTATACAAACGTTCTGGTCCATGTATGCTGATCATATTCTACTGATGACGTTCCACAGAGTACGATGTAACTGTGGGTTCAGAAAGGTGTCTAGCCTTGCATACACTAGTGTCTTTACAGAACTGAAGTGTTCAAAAAGTCTGCAGAAATGATGTCCCCAATCAAGGCTTTGAGATGCAGCATTAGATATCTCTAATGCTGCATCAGTTATAGTTTGGGTTTATTCATGTCCAAATTGTTCACAGAGTCCTTGCTGGAATGAAACTTGTAGTATGGGTTGATGACGTTTCAGTGTTCAGGAAATCCTTGCAGAAATGATGTAGATCTCCTCAAGCAGTGCATCTTGCAGTTTGTAGCTTGGATCATGAATAGATGGATGTTTCATACATTATTCACAGAGTCTTTGAAGAATACTTGATTACTTGAGTCTGCAAAATAATACACAAGGAAACAAATGTCCTGTTAACAGAAGTAGATGTAGTGTACACGGTTATTCGTATCAAATTAGAAACAAACCTGAAAGACTTGGCTCCATTTTTGAAAAAAGAGTGCATTCGAGTGTTGAATAGACAAGGTCACTTTAACAACGATGATTTAAATTTACAGACATAATAACTTTTATAACATGACTAAAATTCGATGAAAATATTGCGTGCCTTTTCAATCTTTCATTTTAAGAACATTTTCCTATTTGTTTGTTGTGGTTTTTTTTTTGTGTTTTTTTTTTTTGACAATTTTTATTGTAAACCAACTAAACTGATTTAAGCAGAGCCAGTGGAACTAGTGGAACTTTTTTTCAATTATAGATATTTTAAAAAGAATCTGCTTTACTTGTTTATTGTGTTGGCTTTGAGGAAGCCCGGTTTGCTTTGGTTTATGGGTCTGTAGTCTCAATGCAACAATATGTATATAATGGGTCAGAAGTCAACAATAAAAGGGATCATTTCAAAATTGTTATACAATTTGTAAAAAAAAAAACATTTCCAGGTTTACTCTCAGATTTGTCATCTAAATACGATGTTTCATTTGGTGATTTTTTTTACAGTATTTTTTCCACCACTGTTTTGTTACTTGTTGCAATGTTAAACAATTCACAAAGGTCAATGGAACGTTCTCTACCATTATTTGAAATAAATCCCATGCAATTGCCCCAAATGTCTACCTACTTAATCATACAGGCCAGAATTCGTTTCAGATCTTTTCAAATGTCAAGTTACCCTTCCATACCATTACTGCCAGGTGCATTTGAATCGGGAGCCCGGGGCTTGCATGAAGTTCTTGGAAGTCAACTTGAAGACATACTTGCAGAGGTAACACCATGTAGAGAATCTGAGATTAAAGAGAAAGTAAAACAATTTTCAGTGCCTTTCTATCTTATTTCGCTTTTAATTAAAGGAATGCATATTGAAACCGAAAGTTTGAAATAAATACACATATTGTCCTGCTTGGTTGAAGAATACATCACTGCAGTGGGCACCCACACCAAGAGGTTATGAGCAGGTTGATCATTGGCCCATCCTGCGCCTTAAGTGTACTTAGTTTTTTAGGTTTTTTTTCATTGTTTTATCATCATTGTTTTATCATCTTTTTACCTCTAAGGATTGTGGCAGGATGAAGTCAGTGCATAAGGTCTGTACAAAGTCCCTAAATGTGCGATACATATATGGGTTTTGTAAGAGTACATTTACTTATTCATTTGTTTATTCACAGTTTTCATTCAAGTGCGAATTTCATCAATTAGTTAGTCCCATTTTAGACACAGGGTCTACACCAAATGCTTTACCCAAATATCTTTCCACACAATCAGCCTAAAATTAACAGCTAGAGACCTACATGGAGACATCCAAATTGATGGGTTTTTTCTCAAAAAACATCAACTGTTGGTTTTTAGAAGAGTAACTTTTATGCATTCTGAAGTTTCATTAAACACACCATTCATCTAACTTGTAAAAATATCATAAAATAAAGTAGCCCTAAATACATTTCAGTGAAAATAATGTAAAACAAATCACGCTTTGTCAGGAATTTTGTACACATTTGTTGTGCTTAATCCGGGTTACGGAAATTGAAATTAGCATTGATTATTTCTCAAATGGTATTTTCTTGACTTCATGAAAGCATTTCAGAGAGGAAATATATTTCTTGGATTGACAAGACAGATCCTTGCAGTAAGTCTGACACAGAAAATTCAGTCTTGAACAATCAAACTAACCACTGTTACCTCGTGTTAGTCATTACTGACTAGTCGTATCAAAGGTAAAATATATTTGGAGTTGAGATTTTACGAGGACCTTGGTCATTTAAGAAATTGGGTAAGAGTTCTATAAGCAATTTTTAACCTTTTTTTTTTGTTACTCCAATCATTCAGCAACTCACCAATTAAATCATCTTGACATAAAGTCACAGTGGAGAGAAAGCAGCAGAAAACTGACTTCAATGTTTTGCAGCTACATACAGAAGTTGACATCACCCGGTTCATCAGATACCTGTCAAGCTTTTTCAGGTTGGTGGCAGTAAATCTGTACTTTAGTTGATGGATTACATCTGTCCAAACATAACAAGAAAAATTGCTATTATACACACTGCTTTTTCAAAATTTGAACTGTCATTTTTAGTCCATATTTTTGGTGTAACTGGATGTCAAAAAAACAAACCAAAGTTTTCTCCATATCTCTAACTTATTTGAGATCGAAATGGAGGCAAAGGCTATCCCTCTTTCAAAATGTTACCATAGACTTAAATGTTTTCTGATTGAAAGGGGGGGGGGTTACAAAATCAAAATGGCCCTGCACACTTTAAAAAATGTATCCATCATATTGAGTTGAAATGTCTACAGGAGTAGGGGAGGCATGTACAATTGAATAGGCACAATCATTGTCTCGACATTGTGAGTGAAAATGTCACAAGCGGGAATATTTGTAAGACTTTTTTAAAAAGACTTTCTGAAAGCGGACAGATAAGAAAAACAGAGGTTTTTGAGTTCTTATCAAATGTTGCACACATACCTATTCTCAATACATTTGAAGCACATCCTGGTTGTTGAGTTACTGCATGTATTCAGTCCTGCTAGATGCTCCACCATGATATGATGTAAACAGGAGTGCAAGCTGTCCAGACTACATTGTGCAAGCTTAGCAGAGTCTTATGAGAGTTTGCAGGCAAACCTGACTGAGGAAACATCAAGTAGTTGGCCATGAGAGGAAAGCTTGGAACTCCACACTGTATGCAAGTGGTTTAGTGCTGATTGAGAGTGTTGCTGGACATTCTGAAAGCTGAACAGAGTCCTCAAAGACAAGTCTCACTGGAGAACATCCAGGGATGGGGGAACATGGTACTCCACACACAGCTGCTGGCATGACACTGTTGACTGTGCTGACATGTGTAAAGCACAACAAGTGGGAATGCTCTCAAGTTAACTTCAAGGTACCAGAAAAGCAGATGGACATGGGAGTAGAAGTAGAGTAAACATGTAGATGTACTACACACAGTTTGTGCAGGTGACTGGTTCAGAATTTATCAAATGTTTGAGAATGTGTTGAAAACTGATGAAAATGGTTGATATGAGAGAGCTTTCAGGCAAATACCAGACATGTAAGTGACCAACCAGCAGATCTGCACAGGATAGTAACCACTTAAAACTGTCTCAACAGCTTAGTCAGTACTGGTCAAACATTGCTGAATGTGTAGACAATCAGAGGCAATGGATACAATTTCAAGCAAACTTGAAAGGGGAGCATTTGTACTAAATACTGTCTGCTGAGTCTAATAATGACCAACATTGTTGACTGGGTTGGTAACAGGAAAACACATTCCTTATAAGTCTGTGAATACTCTGTTAATGTTGCAGTAGAGAGTATCTAAGATTCCTTGCTGATGATGACTCCATTGTGTTTCCTCAAAGGGTTTTTGAATGGAATTGCTCTGCTCATAGTAATTGTCTTTATCTGATGCAAGTCCTTTGTATTCTTGAGCAAGACAACTTTTTCAAGAAACTGCTTGCCATAAGTCAGCGCTTCCCATGCGGTTTGTTTGGCTATCTTTTGTTTTAACATTGGTACCGTAGTCGTCATGATCCTATGGTGTGCTCTGGATGAAGCCTGTAGCTTGATTGTCACAGCATCTTTATATAATCTTCTAGATGGATGAATTTACATGTAAGTGCTGATTACTGTGCTTTTCTAGTTCTGGACCATGATTTGAAGAAGACACTTAGTATCTCCTATGCAAATTCTGTGAGTTATACTGTGCAACATGCTCTGGGTTTATGAGGTTAGTACTGAGCAAAGTTTTGGGTTTCTGTTGATGTAATTGAGATATCTACTCATCTCATCTGCCAGCATTGTGAATACAAATTGAGCAAGTTCTCAAACTCTTTATGGTCTTGTAGTGTGCATACAGCAGTACTTGGGGCTCTAATGGTTTTAACATCCTGTCATTTGACTGCCATCCTTTGAATTTAAGGTTAAATTTAACATGTCGTTGAAGTGTGACTCTGTTTGTGACTGCAGTACTCTATGGGATTATGTAGAAGCAGTTTAAGCCAAAGTTTGTGGGATTCTCTTCTTGCCTGTTTGCAATGGGCGTTTAGAGCAGCAAACCTCTCTCGAAACTGAACATTTGCTACAGTACTCAATCCTTGGTTTTATGTGGAAGCATTAACCCTCAGAGCAGCCACGAGGATAAAAAATAATCCAATGGTTACCAAATATGGTCATAATTTTTTTTTCAATGGGCCAATAAGGCCAAGATTCCATGTAATCCTCACCCCTGGTACACCCCACAAGCCTGTAGACTCCCATTGGACAGACCAGTGCGGAGTAAGGAGTGTTGAAAGACAGCAGCCACCTGTCTCAGTGTAGTAATTGATTGACCTTGTGTCAAGTATTCCCTTGGGACAGGGTGGTATGCACTTTGTAAAAACAACTTGCGCCGCATACTGGTCGTAAATAACACAAGTCTAAGTCTTGACTGGCTTGACTGGCACTCCAATTCACTAATTATATAGATTAAAATAGGTTTGGGCTTGCTGTTGGGGGTTTTACGTAAAAAAAACTGGGTGGATAAAAAAAAAGACTTATGGATGAACCACGTGATTTTTTTTTTGTGGCTGCTCGGAGGGTTAAGGCAACGTTTGTGGGGTTCTCTTCTTGACTGTTTGCACTGGGAGTTCAGAGCAGCAAACCTCTCTCTGAGCTGTACATCTACTCAACTTTTGGTTTTATGTGGAAGCATTAAGGCAACGTTTGTGGCGTTCTCTTCTTGACCATTAGCACTGGGAGTTCAGAGCAGCAAACCTCTCTCTGAGCTGTACATGAGTTCACTCCGAGTTGAAAGTGCAGTAGATATTGGTTACCTTCTGAGTAGTTCATTTTGGTCTACTTGATGTTCAAATAAGTTCAAATCACTAAGTCTCCTGGGTCCAATAGTGCCTAGCAGTAAGTCGTTTCTCTTTGGTGCCCCTATGTATTTAACTTGCCGTCACATGTTGTGTGTAGCTGGTGTCCATCTCATGTTATGTTGCCCAATTCATGAGGAATGTTGACAAATTAATCTGGAAGAAAGGAAAAGGAGATCAAAGATTGAATTATAATGCATGTACACTCTACATACAGTGTCAAGTACACACATTGCTGATATATAGTGATATTTCTGCCAATGAACAATAAAGGTTTTCATACAGTAAACTTACAGCTGTTTTTACCTCATTGAGGGCGCTGTTGTACAAAACTCTAAGGTCTATTTTTTTTATAATAAAAACAGACATACTTTGTCTAAGCAAACTCCATGCAGCTGGACCAGCTGATTGATACTCTTATCTGTTATTTCTAGATTAAAAATCCACCAAGAGCAAACAATTGAGTCATTTTGATGCTCATAATTACAACCAGCACTGTGACAAAAGACACCTGCTATCGGTCAAATCATGTACATAGAAAAGTAGTCTACAAATAGTTCAAGACTCCAAATTGCACAAAAAGAACATCTATCTTCATATTATTTGTGGCTTTGACAAAATTGTGTAACACTTAGGCCTATGGAAAGAGGAATGCCAACTGACACTGCAATTTTGACAATGCATTTATCAGCTAGCTAAGGCCTGCTTGGGCCCTCATAAAGTTACATAATTATGTGAAAATAAAGTAAAACAGCTTGTGCTGATGTAACACTAACACTAACAGTGTACACCAATGGGTCTTTAAGTAGCACGGATGTTCAAAACATTACACAATAAACACCAAAATTACATTGTCATATTGGTGGCTGTAATCTGCCAGCCAGATGGAAGTACCAAATTTTACCTGAACCTTGACTTCACAAAATTGCTCTTCATTGGAGAGCTGAAGGATATTTTTAGAAAAATTAATTAACATATACCATTTAGTGCAAGCACGTGTACATTGTACAAACTGTACAGCCAAACTGTACATGATGCACACAATGCACAGTTAAATTGGGAGACCATGAACAATAGGGGGCGCTGTTTTTTTTTTGGTTTTTTTTTAATGTTAAAAAATCGAGACATTTTTTCTATTAGCTATCAGCAACTTCAATAATGATTTAGGGACACTTTTGGTAATTCACACACACATTTTTCAAATAAACATTTTAATTATTTACATAATTATAATAGTTCAAAATTGTTGTATAACCTGGTTCCATTCTGGTACAGTGCATGCTATGGCATAGTGAGAAGTCAGGGTATCTAAATGCATCCTTGTAAACAGTGAGGAGCACATGGTTTATGTTGTGACTTGAAGTGAGTAAGCTGAGCTCAAAAGCAATCCATGTTTTCCGGGTAAATACTTGATTTTATAATTGGTAATGGTTGAAACTAAGGTGAAGAACTTTTCAGGCTTCAGAATTTTGAAAATCCAATGGTTATTAATTACATTGGTTTACTTTATTGTTATTTGGTTTATATCAGTTTTTACAGCGAGGGGTGTTTTTATTAAATAAAAAACATATAAAGTATACTTTAATGGATATCTGCATACATGACCATTAACTTTGTGATTTTATTTGTTTGTTAAACTTCATTTATTTAATTTTTTTATCCACCAATATTACAAACTTTTAAAGTTTGACACTTCATCATATTTTTGTATTTATTTGTTTTTTTGAAAAAACGGTTTATTGTAATGTTGTATGCATGAGGGTAAAGAAAATGAATTGTGCATTTACATAAAATGTCACTAAATAAAAGATTTACATTTGGAATGTAGTTTAGAAATCCATAGTGCCAACTACACCTACATGTTATTAATACAACAATGAGCTTACTGAAGTAACTTTGCAATTCACCCCCACCCTCCCCAGGCCTTCCTCTTAAGTTCCCCCCAAACCACCAACAAAAAGCAGAACTTGTCACATAATTTTACATTTACTATTCAAAATTCTTCTAATAAACTATACAAGTGTTGTTAAAAGAGGTGTTTTGTATCTAGGGTAAGGGTGTTTGATTGATGTAAGATCTAGAATCAATGATGTACTGTCAATTCTGCTTAAGAAACAAAATGACTGATTGAAATTACTGATTGATTTTTAAGTGACATTTTTTATTAAAATCAATGTGAAAAAAACTGCAACTGAAAACAGTACACAAATTATGTCATACAGCTATGTCAAATAGAAGAACTGTCCAGCCAATTTTGTTAAGGTCACTTTCAAAATCCAGCAAATGAAATAATTTTGATTAGTAATGGATTTAGTTGGTGCTGTTGATGTGCTGGTGCATTTAACACAATACTTAATCTTCAATTTTCTTTATTCTGTGCAATTTGCTACTGATAAAATGGTCCTGCCTTTCAGGCTACAAATACTTATAGATGTAAATCACATTTTAAGGGGAAGTTTGTACAGGTAGGTTGAATCTATTTGCACAGTTAACTCTGATAACGTGATGACACTTAAGAAATCAACAAAAATTCATAGTTATTTATCTCGACAGGACGTCCTACACAAAATGTGAAAAATGTCAAATGTACTCTTTTTACCTTGAAAACAAGGCAAATTACTGTAAAGGATTTCTACATTTTTGTAATTGTTTCAAATGTTTTTTCTTCCACTTTTATTTACAGGTGTCTTAAGAGCCAGAAGTCTAACCAAGCATGCACAGCAGACCAATTTGGAGAGTATGATGTCAACATGGTTAGGAGCACTCTATGCAAGCAATGGTTTACATGTATGTAGTAAGGCTTTGGGAAGTATTGAACTAACTGGCCAGGCCAATAGACTTGTATCATAGAGTAGCCGTCTTGCTTTTCTCTCATTCAAATCAATGTAATAAAAACAAGGCTGGGAGGTAAAACAGTTTGGTACCTTTTCAGGGGCAATGAGAATGGATATTAATGAGTACTATTGCAGACAGGGAACATGGCAAACATGATAGCAGCATGATAATGGTTTATTGAGGGAATTTTAACCAGCACTGGATTTTACAGCTGACAACTGTTAACGTAACACACTGCACTGCTCTTATCAATGATTGATTTATTATTTTCAATTTTTTGTATGGTAGACCCATAGAAATAATTCTGTTTAGAATCAAAGGTTTCTTTTTCAAAAGATCGGAAGAAACTTTTTGGGGCCACACAGGATTTTTATAATGTAAAGCCTTTTTTGTTTCACAATGAATTCTGAACCAAAACGATGCCATTTTTAACAAACTTTTTTAGACGATTATTTGTTCACAAAATCCCTGATTCACATTTTGAAAGTCAAATTATAATTAAAACTGAACCTTTTTTTTTATTGATTTATTGGATGCCAAACAATGGACCCAATTTCACTGCTGTGCTTACCGTGGAATTTTGTGCTTAAGGTCAGCATTTTCTGCTTACAGGGTTAGTGCCAGTTTTGTGTGCTCGCTGTGTGAGTAAAACGTTAACCTGTAAAGTACTCTAGGTTTAATGAAAGTGTGGATTTTTCTGCTAAGGGTA
Source organism: Marthasterias glacialis (assembly GCA_911728455.2). Lineage (NCBI taxonomy): Eukaryota > Metazoa > Echinodermata > Asteroidea > Forcipulatida > Asteriidae > Marthasterias > Marthasterias glacialis. The sequence continues at coordinate 18,590,000 of OU452224.1, forward strand.
GTCATGAAATGGTAGAATTTTGAGACACTGGCAGCAGCAGACACAATGGTCCTTGTTGACAATTCTGAGCATGCGCACACTTGCACAGTTTTGGGCACGTAGTTCTGAGAACAGTGAAAAAGACCGTCCAAGTCTTCCATTGGCCCCTGATGTGCACAGTGTAATTGTGTGTTAAAATGTTGTATACTAAATGTGTGTGAACACCACATGGTGCCAATTTCAATTCATATCGAGCTGCTATTTCTAAGCTTACAAACTTGCTCAGAACATACATACTAGTTATCAGGAGCATGTTACCAGCCAAAACACTATGTAATGAATATTGTAACTGACTGAATCCACATTAAGTTTGCTAAGCATAAAATGAAAGGTTGAGCACCATTTGCTGCTAATTAAACAGCTCCATGAAGTTTGGAATTGATATACAACACAGAAAACACTTATGTGTAATGTGTAATTATGTAAGATAAATGTAACAATATAATTGTTCACATATTCTTGTCTGTAGAAAGAACAGCAAAAAACCCAACCAGTAGCTGTGATATATATGTGTAAAATTAGGACAGATAATTTCTCCCTCTTTAATTCTTTTCACTGTCCTTGTGTAGCCATCACTTTGAGTTTTCCTTAGCTTTGGACAATTGTTGGGCAAATTGTTATAATACAAACAAGTATGCAGACTTCAACCGAAGAAACTGCAAAAAAATGCAGTGATTTGATTTCTATGAAGAATCAATACTTTTCACTATAAGGAACTTTTCTTCGGAAAAAATCACTGAACTCTTAACTTATAAGCACACTTTTTCACTACAGGCATAATGTAGCAGCGTAATAATTTTCATTTGTATAATGTATCATTTTTTTAATTGTTCTTCATGAGTTAGTCATACATTTTAAAGTAAAAAGTAAGATTTGTAACTGTGTGGTAGTTGCTGTGAATGTAGTTGCTTTGAATTAATAAATTATGACAGATTCTCTGATGCCCTTTTCACACTTGCAAGACTCCAGGGAAATTATCGTTAAGATTTGGTTGACCTTTTCACACATGAGCTGCTAGCCCTGGTAAACTCCTGGGAAATAGCTACCCCTGCCTGGGAGCAGAATGAAGTGATGTAACCCCAGGGTTGGCATATTTACCCTTGGAAAATTGCATAGAGTGTGAAACAAACAAAGGTTTAAAGTTCCCCCATGAGTTTACTGAGGTTTTCTATCCTGAGACTAGTCTTGCTAGTGTGGACAGAGCATTATAGTTCATTAAAAGGTACCAGGGTTATTAGGAGTTTAAAATCCAAGGGATTAAGCATCAAAACCTTAAGCCCTTTTTCCACATTAAAGCGCCAATTCCCAGGAAAAAAAACAACCAGAAATTCCTGGGGAATTTTAACCCCACCACCACCCAATGTTCATTTTCATACTTCATGCAGTTTTCCTGGGAAGAATGAACACTCAGCATGCAACCCAAGAGTTATTTCACCCCTACTTCCAAGGAGGCTGACTATCTCTCCAGAAATTGCAGCTATTTCCCAGGCGTTTGCCAGGGTTAACAATTCAAGTGTGAAAAGATCAACCAATTATTCCCAGGGAGTTTCCTAGGAAATTCATCTCATGTGAAGGGGGCACATTTTTTTCTTAATCATTGAAACTAATGTATGGCCAAAGCCTATTATTACAATAATGTGTTATTATTTAGTCTTTTTAGTCACTGTAGTGCTTACTATTCATGTAAAAAATGTGTTTTTCCAAGTCTTTTTCCATTTTTAATGTTAACATTAACTGTTTAAACCTTGTCTAAGCAATGTTTTGGGCACAAAAGACCATACTTATTGACTTTTTACTGCAATCAATTTAAAAAAAAAACAGTGATTTTAGGGGTCTTTAAGTGTTTTTGTTTTGTTTTGTTTGTTTGTTTTTGTTTTGTTTTTTTGACATGTAAGATCTGTGACTCTCTGGAATATTGGTTTTGGTGAAGTGTTTCAATCATTGAGGCTTTTTATTGAAACAGGCAGTGTAGGCTTATGTATATTTGTATACCTGTCGTATTATGAGTAATAAATCATTGACAACTAAATCAATGACTGATTTGTAATTTATTGTTTCTGACAGTTCTCTTCCCAACCCAACCCCCAAATAATAATTTAATTATACAAAAATAAAAATTATAATAATGAAACTGTGAATATGAAGTTAATATATTTCAACTGATAAGACATAATTACCATTGATATCAAGTTTGTGCAGGTAATGTCACAAAAACCCTGTTTAGGCAAACACTTGAGCCCCATTGTGAACTGTACTGTACATCTGTATGTATGGACACGTATTGTACTTGCATGTGTAGTGTAGTTGCATGGTACTGTGGTAGTACATACGAGTGCTACATTCATGAGCATGGTCGGGTGGATCCAAATTAAAAGGGCCCCACTTTTACCAAATTTACTGATTTTGAATTCACCAATGTGACCCTTACCTGTTTATGCTTTCATTGCATGGTTCTACATTTCTACTCATCAACGAAAACATGCAGAAAGTGAAAATCAAAGTTCCCGCTGATAAAAAAATTAAACAACCAAGCTTCCTTTTTGATATAGACTGGCAACCTTTCACCATTTTCACAGAGTCAAATATGATTTCTGTGCATTTTTACCATTATGACTTTGGGATCCATACAGTTTTAGCGTCCCTGGTTGCGCCCTCTCTCGGTAGCTAATGTTATATACAGAGCTTTTTATTAACTCCTATATTATAGAGTTCACATTAATTTTCCTTTAATGTCGACTTGTTTGAATTCAAACACTAACTTGACTTATTTATTTGATGTTCCAATAGTCAATTGGGAAGGAAAGCATCTTTGCCCCGTAACCATCTCCACAAAACCTACCAGTCTCACATATTACATTAAAAGTATACAGTCTATGCCCAAAATGCCGGTATTTATTCAGGGCTATAACATTTAAAACTTTTAAACAATAACATTCCACCGCAAACTTTATATTCAGTCACTAATTTCAGTTAATCAGAATAATTGATACGCAAATGGAGAAACAATTTTGCCCCGTCACCCCCTCCACATTATCAATCCCAAAATTACATAGGTTTCCCCTGGGTTATGAGATTTATAAACTTGAGATAAAAAACATTCCACTGCTAACCCGTTTTTATTTTTATGTGACACCCACGCATTACATCAGTCCCCCCTAGTACATGAAACGTGTTACACCGCTTACCAGAGCTGAATTTTTACACTCAATCAGTAATTTCAAATAATTCGGATAATATTGACACTCAAAAATTATATTGAGAAGAAAAGTTAACTTTTCCCCGTAACCCCCTCTACAAAAACCCATCAATTCCTCCTGTGTATAGGCCACCATCCGACATTATATCCACAGTGGCTATGGCTTTTTGACATTTAAATATTATGACAACACTCTATTAATTTTCTATCATTGGTGAAAGTTTCATTATGGTGCACTATTTTATCTGATTAATTTGTTTTTAATGTCATTTTTATAACTATGACTGAGATTTACCTGTAATCGTTGAAGCCGAGTTGAGTCTCCCTCACTCGGGTTTTTAAAAGCTTTATTTCTCATCACATGATTAATTAATGTTGATTTGAAGTCAACATTAATAAAAAAAAGATACCAACTGGGGAGTAGGTTTACCCGCAGAATTTTATACCCAACCGTCTTTGAAACAAACTACAACAATACACCCCACGCCCTTAAAACTTTCCACCACGCGACCAAGCCCACACTGCGTTTAATCCGCCTAAGAAACAATTGCCCTGACAACAAAACACATTCAGGAACACACCCGAAATCAAGCTCTTTCCTTCAAAACATATCTGTGTCACCACAGGGTTTTATTATACAACCACATAATTACTAAAAACAAACGGCACACACGAATTACGACAGTCTCTCTTTTACATTACTCTTCACCCACGTCTTACTGAGTGTCACAGCATCAGAGTTTTATTTTAGAAATAAACTTTACAAATCAAAACACCAAAAGCACACACACCGTAGAGGTTTATTACCAGCCGTCTTATTAAAAAGAAAACGTCAAACATTTGGACACAAACAAGAACGAGTCGCACCATTTTATTCCCGGTCTTTCTTCTTTTTTTCACCTCCATGACTGATGTGTTTACCAGCATACAAGTAGTTTAATTACCAAAGATCAAAATATTTTTGGTAAATAATCAAAACATTTGCAATCACAATTCCACACACAATTTTGTCTCTTATTCCTCCCCGGTGACGATGTTTGAAGTTTGCAAACGTACATCTCTATGACTTTATTTTTAAATGTGCCCGTTGCTTCATACATAACATGTGTCATCCCAAAAATAAAATAGTATAAAAATAATAAAATAAATACAAACAAGAAATTACTAAAATAAAAAAACATTAAGATGAATAATATGATAGCAAATTTCACGGTGTCCACAGGCTGACGGGGCGGGCAAGATGTTCCACAGGGGGGGGGGGGGGGGGGGGCTGCCCCACTAGGCTCTGCCACTGCAAACACAATGACAATTTCCATGGTCAGCAAATACCAAACACTCAAAAGAGCAACAAATTATCTCTTTTTGAAAACATTTTATGCTTAAAAATGATACAAAACGGCACTTGAACTCTACTTGAATACCTAGACTGGTTCCCGGTCCCTACATCGTTTATGTTCTGACTGATTATACGGATCGGTAGCAGGTAATGAAAATTAGCATACACCTGGCAGAATTTTGCCAGGTGTATGCTAATTATAATTAGCATATAGGCTACGTAATCCCATAATGCAATGCGCCCTTTACACTAGTCTCGTTCCCTGACCAAAGATTCCCTGACGACTCTTGTTAAAAATCTTAGGTCAGGCATCATCCAAAGCTAAACATAGATTATGCCGCAATATATAAATATTCATTACTTGTCACCAACGGTGGACGATGTCATTGGATGATGACGGGCTTTGTTTACTTTAAAAAAAGCCTGGGGTAATCAGTTTGCAAAAATGTTACAAATATGTTCAAATATAGTGTTGAATTCGTTGGGGGGAAAAGAAAAAGAAAAAAACGATAATGGGATGCGTCTGTAAAATTTTTGAATTTTTATCAACAAAAGAGATGTCCGACCATCAACGATATCATTGCACCCTGGCCATTTTATTTTTAAGTAAAAAAGGCAAAAAAAATTGTTTCCCCCAAAAATGGAATACATCAATGAGATACGCCCCCAACAGCGACTCCAGTTATTAAATAAGGTAAAAATTGTATTGATCATGTCAATATAAACAAGTTTCCCAAGTTTCAAATCGTTTTGAAAAAAAAAAAAAAAAAAAAAAAAAAAAAACAGAACCTAGGGGTAAACGTTTTTTTGCAAAAAAAAAAGTTAAAAACACCCTTTTCAGCGACAATTTTTGAGTTTGTGTTTGACATGTAGAACTCGATTAAATGAACATTTGTAGCAAGTTTGATCAAAATCGGTCAAAAACTCGGCATTTCCAAAAAGTGCTTAATTTCTATTTTGCGTCTATTTTTAAATTCTGCATTCTTAAAATATCAAAATTTTATTTTTGTTCATTTAAAGTAGGGCGCAATACTTGGTGTCAGTTCCCTATAACTTCACAGTGACAAAAAAAACATTATCCATGAGTTGCAGTTTTTGTTTACTGTGATTTGAATCTTTTCAGGTTTTGGCAGGTCTCAGCCGTTGAGTTTTTGTCAATTATCCACAGAAAGTACCATCCCACGTAAAAGTGTTTTCCCCCAACTCGCTTGCTGTCATTTTCATGAAGCAACTCTTCACTTACCAAGCCAATCAAGTCTCCCCAAAAGTTGAAGCACAGAACCCCAGGTTACGATAACTGCATGAGCCACTATTATTATTTAAAAAAAAGGTGTTGACTTACAACTTATGTTAATCAATTTGGTGCATCAATTTTTCCCCATTTTAGTGTAGTGTACCCTGTGGAATGAGTTTCTTTCATTTTATACCAGCAATATTGCTTTACTAAGCTGCAATCCCGAATCTTGATTATTTTTTATGCATAAGCAATTATTTCCCCTTGTTGATTTGCTCTCGTTACATTTAATTTAAATAAACCAAGATGGCTACACTCAACAGAGGGCGCCATACTAACTTACATTATTATTGGCGCATGCAGACATCATAGCCTCAGGTAGTTGATGTGCACTCAATACTTGGCTTCTTGGTGTCTTCTTGATGGAGCGCACGAGTAGGCGCACCAGCCTTGAAGTTATAATCGCACAATTAAAACCACAGACATCAGTTCCTTCACTAGGCCCCATCCTTGTCACATTTAGGCCTTCCTCAAATTTACAAACGCCAAGCCGGATCCTCTATCCACTCCTACGCCCCTCAGGCTCATGTCCTTAGTCCCCATGCCACCCCAACCCCAATATTTTGCTTTGCATCATTTTTTTTTATAGAGTGCAGCACTTGAAGCTTAAAGGGTATAATACAACATCGTTTATCATTTTCTATCAAGAAATTCAACTTTCTTTAATCGTTACCACATAAAAACTATATATGAAATTGACTCGGTTGTTCAACACAGCATTTTTGTAAACATTCAAATAAAAGTAACTGCTTCTCTGGGTTATCTTGGTTTAGATAACAAACTTGCACAATCTACGAGTTTATTGGATTTTATGTTTCAAATGTTGCTTTTACAAGATAAGTACCTTCCCTTTGTTTTTATCATCAATGTTAATTAAATGGCCAGACCTTTATCAGAACTCAGTCATGTTCTCAATGGTTCACTCAAACTTGTTCAAACTGACTGCACAATTTGTGCAATAAACTTCCCTTCCTGTTTCAGCTTCGTCAAATACCTTTGAAAATGCAAGATGGCTGTTTGTGATAAAGGTCTGTGCTGCAAAACAACTAGAAAGCAGATCTTTTCTTATCTGCAGAAAAAAAGACACAAAGACACAATTTCTTTTCTTTTTATTATAATAAAGGAAAGGGACACTAGGACACAAGTTTCATTTATTTGATTTCAATACAGATAAAAGACACAAGGACAAACAATTTCTTATTTCACAAAAATGTACAATGGTACAATATTAAAAACATCATACTTAAGGATTTAATGTCAACTTTCATAAAATTATTTTTGTAAAAGTTTGGCTTGACCCTAAACATTGCAGTCGATGATGCAAAGATACAACCAAATAAATTATTTTCCGAAAAGAGACTTGAATTTTAGTATAATTTTGAGGTACATACCTATTAAGGTTTTTTACTTTTTAATGATGCAGAAGACATCATGACATAAAGAGTCTTTTAGTTTGAAGCAGAATCTATTGACGTGCCAGTGCACTCAAATGAAATAAAACTTGTTCTTTCAACAATCAAGTTGACCAACCATTATATCTGAAATAAATCTATAAGATCTCATTAATATTCATTTAACATTCTAAATCACTATTCAAATAAGCTTTTTACAAAATCGTTTTGAAGCCAATGTTGTTTTGTTTGTACATTTTGAGGACATCAATAACAATTTTATCAAGAAAAACACTACAAAGTGGAAATAGTGTTTCGATTTTTTATAAACTAGATTTCATGGGCGGATCCAGAATAATGTTTAAAGGGGTGGGGGTTGAGAATCAAAAGTAATTTTTCAGTACTACAAAGCCAGAGGCCCTTTTGGCTTGGGGTCTGGGGCCCTTAAGCGGGCGCGGAAAGTGTTTGATTCAAGATGCTCTTTGTTGCAATCTGAGACAACTCCTGGCCACTTTCCCTTTGATTTTAAGCAAAATATTTGAAGAATTCAAATGTCTGTACAAAATACTGTTTGTATCTGATTCTGTTCTTCCTCTCCCCTCTCCCCGTCTCTTTTTTTTCTTTCATTTTTTTATTTATACAATTTTTAATGATTTTAGGGGGGGGGGAGGCTACAGCCCCCTCAGAGTCCCCTGGAACCGCTATCGATTTCAGAGTTGAAATGGATATCCTTGTTTGCACCATAACCTCTTCTGACTGTAGACCTTTATTGTGCTGCCACCTTCTTTGTCAAGTTCCTTGTGTGCAATAGCAACAACCAATATTAAATCTCTTCCTACCAAAATGGGATCAGACTATTTTTGCACTCACAGCCTCTGTTGTGTTACACTGAGTTGAATGAGGGCCAGACAGAGCTGCTTGAGTAAACCAATATCTTGAATGTTGCCTAATTGGTGAGCTGAGACACTCAGTTACCAGGTTATTCTGTGCATTTAGCTCATCAATCACTTCCTAACCACCGGACTGTAGGGTAAAAATGAAGCAAACACAAATAAGAAATACAAGTTTTTATATTTTTAAAGGGCAGGGTACAGAATGGAGCCAGAAATTGGTTTTGAAAAGGTGCTATTCCAATAAATGGGTCTGCACTACGGATGCAAACTGCATAAAATTATCTCTTCTATAACGTTACTCATTTACAATGATGAGAAGTAAGAATGTTGACTTGTCTGATGTTGGAAATTTTCGGTGAGATCACCTGTTTTATGTTGAACAGTCTGGTTTCATCATTTCTTTAACGAGGAATACAGTTTTTCTAGTTCTGGTGTTTTTCACCTTGTTGAACAAGTTGTTCGTCAACAAATTTCTGTGATTAGAGATTTTCAAATAAAGTTATTTGTTTAGCCTTAAATGTTTTTATACATGTATCCTGCTTTTGCTGATTGAGGTCATTTCATAGATACCCAGGCTCCTTATCAATGATATAATGATCTGTCAGATAACTCCAGTTGATGCAGTCAATAAAAGTTGTCTGCATAAGGGAATCTGATTGTTCGGTAAAAGTGAAACTGAGGTTAAGGATGAATCAGAAGTTTTAGGGTGTTCCTGTTTTGTTGCATGCTGTTGAAGGATGTAGAAGAATCAGTGGAATAACAAGGCCAGTTTGTAAACTCCCCACAGCTGATCAGTCTCATCTGTATATCAAATACTGAGCAGAGGAAAACAATGTTATTTTCAAATTTTATACAAATAACATTAAAGCATGTTATGGGATGATGCCTTGAATTTGTTTGGGAAAGGTTGTAAGTCCAAATAATGGAAAGCTAGCAAAGTTCCAAAATACCTGGGCCCAATTTCATAGAGCTGCTTAACCACAAGAAGTACCTCAACACAACACAACTTTGCTTACCAGATTAAGGTTACCAGCTTATTTGTGCTCAACAGAAGTGTTTTGCTTAATTGCAGCTCTATGTTAGGCCCTGGAGGAACTTTGCATTAACCATCTTAAACAGACAAGAGAATAAAAATGAATCCCAATGTAGAAAATTATCAGTTAGGTCACTTGTTCATTTAACAATCTGATTTAACCATTATAACTTAATTGGTGTGTGTTTTTTTACTGAAAGGAGTTTTACAGTTTGTGAAAATAAAGAGAAGAGAAGATTGACCAATAAAGTTGTTAAATTATTGAGGCTAGAAACTTGTTTTAACATCTTATTCCAGCCTTGGCTTAATCTTGTTATTTCAGAGGTTCAAAATAAATCGACAAGATTGCTGGGATTTTCGACTCAGAAGCTACGTCAGTTTGACACAGTTTCAGGTCAGTTTGACACAGATTATGGGTCATACTGATCCAGAAAAGGGTCAGGCCCAACGGGATCCAAAATCAGGGTCAATTCTGACCCTGGAGTTTTTTGAGTAAGCTAAGATATAGGATAGTTAACTTGTTTAATAATTAACTATATGATTGATCACAAATCTCACATCTCAGTTCCTTAACCCTAACCACCCAAGACCCGTCATATTCCAATGGCATGGTTTGTTTGAATCTGTTGGACTACGGACTGCACTTGTAAACCGACCATATAGGCCTAGAATCATTTATCACCAAATTCATCCAATAGTAAATGCATTCCTCCATGGTAAATGTGTCTAAAACTAAAACCCACTGCATGGATACACAAGCCTATACGCTTTATGACTAAGATGTGTGCAAAACCGAAAAACATTTCAAAAATTGTTTGCATTTGGTCATTTAGTGTGCTCCAATCTTGAAAACAGACAGTTGTTGGTGGGGGAGGGGGGTGGGCGTGAGGAGGGGGAGTAATGCAAGCGTGAAGCCCTTACGGCATGGAACCCATTGCCCGCTTGAACGTTTGAAACTGCAGTTGGAAATAAAAAGATGACACATTTTCTGAACGGTCCCAGAGTATGGAACTTAAAACTGTCCAGCGACCCATTCCTACCCAGGACATCTGTGGCAGACTGGCAGTGCAACAGAGACTGAAGTCAGACACAGCACCAAAACAGAGTCCAACAGTTTGGGTGTTGAGTTACCATAATGAATGGTGTTGAGTTTTGTTAGAGAGAGAGAAGGATCCTAGTCAATAACCCTATCTAGGAGGTTAATGTCATTGCCATATGTCTTAATTGTCCTGGGGTGCCTACTCATAGTAATAGACTGCTCACCATAAGCATAGGTCTTGATTAAGGTGAAGAGCTGAAAGATAAAGGTTTTCAGAGAAATAAAGAGTAAGATGAAGAACTTGAATGAGATGAGAAGTGGGGGGGAACAAATGTCCTGAATAAGATGCAGTGGAAGGAGACAAGGGTTTCAAAAAGCTGAAGAGCAGGAAGACAAAAAGTATTTGATAAGATGAAGTTGGGGAAACAAAGTCTTGAATAACATGAGATGGAGAGAGGGAAGATAAATGTCATGAATAACATGTAGAGGACACTGGGCATACAGTTTCTTCCCAGTGTCCAAGCCTGGGTACACAGAGTTGAAAAGCAAAAGAAATCCCACTTTCAAAGCCTTTGTAAATTTGAACTCTTAAAGAAGAGACAAATTAGCACTCATTTATGACAATGACATTGGAAGATAATGCAGGACTATGTGCCTTATGATGAGTAGGCATAAGAAAAAAATAAGATTTCCAAACATGTTAGCAATAAACTCCAAAGATGAAAACTTAAAAGAAGAGACATTCATAAAAACTTGAAACAGTTTATCCATTCTGATTGGTCGAGAGAAGATCACATGACCACATTTTTAAACAAGCAGTATAGCCATGGTACAATGTGTTTAAACATGGGCTGAGGAAATTGAGTCAAAAGAGAGCACTATCAAAGCAATTGCGCACAGCGTTCAAATTACACAGCCAAACTTAAATTTCAAAACTTGCGCAAGGTACTCAACATGGATAAAAGTTTATTGCAGACTCGATTCGAGGTAAGCTTTCAGATTTGTTCTCAAATTTTAAAGGTTTTTGGATGTTTTTTACAGAAAGGTAATAATGAATGTCAATACAAGTGTGATGAATCTGTCTTCAACAGTGAGGCCTAGTTCCGATAAGTTTACCTCGACTTTGTCTCAGTAAAATTACCGTGAACCAGGCCTCAACATGTTTAAAACGACGTGTGGAAAACCTCCTCACTACTGTTTTTATTTCCTTAATTAATTTAGCCCTCATTTATGAAAATGAAATTGGAAGATATTGCAGAGCTGATGCCTATTGATGAGAAGGCTGCAAAGTATTACAGATATACAAACAACATAGGAATAACTCCAGAGATTGCTACAGGAAAACCTCATCATATCCAAGAAAGGATTAAATATGAAACAATTCAATGTTGACTGAGGTCAAAGTTACTTTTAGGTTCAGTTCTTAACTGATGAAGACCAAGTACTTAAGTGTTATAGAGTACAGTGTAGCCTATAGATACATGAACACAGATACAAGACTAGAGCACAATGTATGAGCTTCACAAAGCACAATTATCAGCCGACCCTACATGGGGCAGTGGTCCAGATACATGTGACCAAATGTGGCTAAATACCACAGGAGAATGTGGCAAAAAATAGCATTTTTACTTATTTCGGTGAAATGATCTTAGTAGGATGTAGGCTTGGGTATCGTCTATCAGAAGCCTGGCTGGTAGAGCAGAATGCTCTATCTCCCCAGTTTTGACGGAGCAATTACGGTTAAGTGCCTTGCTCAAGGACACAAGTGTCATGACCGGGACTCGAACCCACACTTCAATAACTCAGCCACCAGAGCTTGAGTCTGACGCACTAACCACTCGGCCACGACACGCAATGGTGAAGGCAACCTGTTTATTTTTTTAAAATGACCATTTTAAATGCATGGAATTTTAGCTCAGTGCAGTTTTCCCAAACTTTGTCAGATATTTATTCCATCTGCACTCTAGTGAATAAAGCAGTTGGGATATAGAGTGCAGAATTAATAATAGTTTGGTGTTTATGTATAAACACAAAATGAACAATTTCACCATGAGATAGGTTTGCCTAGATAGCATCACATATCAACTCACCATTAGGTTGCATATAAATGTTCTAAATCAATAAAGAACCAAAGCTCATTGAAAGACTGAGTGGAATAGTTCAATGTCAACCTTTACAGTTCAAAATGGTACTGTGTTTATGTCTGGATGCAAGGCTACATGAAACATGATTTGAGGATTATAGGCCATGCAGCATTCAATCAAACCATTACATGCCTTACGTCATTTTTGTCCCATTCATTTTGACTATTGCACGCTAGACCACACTGCCCTCGCGTGGATGCCAGAATAAAATCGGTACAGTTTGTTCATTCTTTCAATTTTATCCTAAAATCAAATGACAAAGATCTGCTTGGGTGTAATATAAAACAAGTAATTAATATTTTTGTGAGTGCAATGGCTAAAATATTTTAATAAGTTGAAAGATGGAATGTTCCATTCACCTCAACTTTACCTTGTTGATGGAACATTCCATATTTCATCTCTTTTAAATTTTTTTAGCCATTGCACTCATAAACATTCATTTTTTAATTACTATTTTTGAAATGTTTTGGTTGGTTTATAAATGACATATCATCAATATTTAAAGCCCCAGCTCAACATTGGTCTGAAAAAACATAAATGTTCACTGATTTACAATTACATGGTATAAAGATAATGATGGTAAAAAACTTTCCCTGAAATATTTCTGCCTGAAGTGTCATCGTTTCTCAATAATAAATAAGATTCAAAATTAGTTTTCGTCTCACTGAGACAAATTAAGCTCTGCCATTAGGAATGCGTACAAAAGTGCTGAATGCATTTTTTCCGATGTCTCATAAATGAAAGAATGAAATGAGCTGAAAATTTCACAGGTTGTTTTCTTACAACAATCAATTCTTTGTGCAAAGAATGGAAGCATTTACTGTCAGTTTAGCAATGTTGAGCTGGACTTTAATGGATTGACTTTATATTAAAACACTGAATAATAATGGATACAAGAACTGTCATCACAAGTAACAAACTTATACACAATCAAGATATGCTCAATATGGATTTGTTGAAAACCATGTTTAATACTTGAAGGGATCTGTATTAACATTTAAAGAAAATATAAGGATGGTCAAAAATTAGTTTCTGGAAGAGTAGATTCACTCCAGTTCTTGGAATGTTCTCAAACTGACCTGTGTTCCAGATTATGAAGGAACATTATTTTGAGCTGAACTGAAATATAATGTTTTTCAAAGATGCTTATAAATTCTGCACTGTCCAGTATTACCATGGCGATAGCATCAAGTACACTCATCTACAAGGGCCAGTTTACTTGTTAAAAAGAGATAATATTCTGATTTCAAAAATTGATGTTTTACAAAATGTTTTCACCGATGTTGTACCATCACTTGTTTTTTTTTCTCCTACATGCATTTCTTTAGAATGCATTGAAGTTATACACATGTATGTCTGAGTACCTCCATCCTAGCCTTCCCCTTTGCCCCAAGCCATGGGTGAATTTTTGTATTACTTCTTAGAGTTCAACATCACAGCAATTATGACATGCTTTCACATGTCCCAATCTATCCTGGTCGATAGATAGAAGTCATCTATTGCCATATAACATGTCTTGGAGATCCTCTTGAAGACAACATTTTTTATATGTGACATGGACTGTATATTCTGATCCAGCTGCCGTTGAACTCAACAGTGATGAGAAGAAGAACATTCCGTGGATGTTAGATCAGAGTTGATCTTAGGTATTTCCTTTATGCATCTTTGGTCAAATACTTCAGTCTTTAAATTGTGTAGATTTGCGCTAAAATAATACACCAACACTCAGGTTGGTCAAATCAAAGTTTATGATAGTCAATCCCTGGACTCAATATTCTGATGACCATCGCCACAAGAATCTGAGTTCAGATGTTTCTTGACGGTCAGGAACATCATGTTTAAGTTAAGTCAGACTTATCTTAAACACGATGCTGATGACTGGAAGAAAAACATACTCCACATGATGTAAGATCAGTGTTGATCTATGAGATGACCTAAATGAAGTGACATCAACACACAGGTTGGTCAAACCTAATACTACTGTAGTCAGGACTTAAGACTCATTATTCTGATGACCATCGCCACAAGAATCTGAGTTGAGATGTTTCTTGACAGTCAGGATCATCATGTTTCAGTTCAGTCAGACTTATCTCAAACAAGATACTGATGACTGGAACCAAAACACACTCCACATGATGTAAGATCAGAGTTGATTTATGAGATGACCTCAATGTAGTGAAATCGACACACAGGTTTGTCAAACTTGATACAACTGGAGTCAGGACTTGTACTCAATATTGGTATAACCATCATCACAGGAATTTGACCCCAGCTGCTGACTCAACTTGAACATGGTGTTCCAGACAAGAAGCAAAACAATACAATATCCACATAAAAATAATACAATATCCAACACACAGGTTGGTCAAACATTAGACCATGGAGGTCAGGACTTTGACTCATTATTCTGATGACCATCGCCGCAAGAATCTGAATCCAGCTGCTGACTCAACTTGAACATGGTGCTCCAGACAAGAAGCAAAATGATATAATTAACACATAGCATGATATACCAACACACATGTTGGTCAAACATTAGACCATGGGAGTCAGGACTTAAGACTCATTATTCTGATGACCATCGCCACAAAAATCTGAATCCAGCCCCTGACTCAACTTGAACTTGGTGCTCCATCCAGACAAAAACATAACATAATATGTACATAGTATGACACACAGCCACACAGGGTGGTCAAATATTCTGATGACCATCACTAGAATCTAAATCCAACTGTTGACTCAACTTGAACTTGGTGCTCCAGACAAGAAGCAAAACACACCCATTAGGATTGATCTAAAGGTTTATCTAGTGTTTAGTCATTTAAGTATTATGAATAATTGCACCTAAATAATGATACGCCAACACACAGGTTAGTCAAACTCAAGTTTCATATTGAGTTGAAATGTCTCATTGGAGCGCCACCTATTGGCAGGAGTATGAGAGGCATGTACAATTGAATGATGGGCACAATCATCATCTCGATATTGTGAGTAAAAATGTGAAGAGCAGGAATAGTCTGCACAGTTCGTACACTTAGTTTAGGATCCTACATCTATTCAATATTTCATCCAAAAATCATAGCATTTCCATGTAGGTGCTTCAATCGATTTAGTAAGTGATCTGCATTTTTCTCAATCCCCACACTTTGCCGATGGCCTTAAAAAAAATTGTAAACATTTTTGAATCACCCTATACAATCAAACGATTGCTTGTGGGCAACATGTACACTTGATTCATGAATATTTATGCATCACTTATTCATATGCCATGATAATTTCAATAATTATTCAAATTTTGTGTAGGTACTTGTTATGCACACGCCTTCTTTCCCGTTATACTCGAGGGAATCAGGTTGCGCAATCTCTATTGCGCGATCTGGCAAGTGCGCAAGGGTAATGGTGCCCACTGTCGCCCAGTCAAAGTTAGGAAATGAGGCAGTCAACTCCTTATGATGGAAGTCAGGATATGGATTCATTATTCTGATGACCATCACCAAAAGAATCTGAATCCAGCTGCTGACTCAACTTGAACATGGTGCTCCAGACAAGAACAAAAATAATACAATATCCACATAGCATGATATACCAACACACAGGTTGGTCAAACATTAGACCATGGGAGTCAGGGCCTAGACTCATTATTCTGATGACCATCACCACAAGAATCTGAATCCAGCTGCTGACTCAACTTGAACATGGTGCTCCAGACAAGAAGCAAAATGATATCATTGACACATAGCATGATATACCAACACACATGTTGGTCAAACATTAGACCATGGGAGTCAGGACTTAAGACTCAATATTCTGATGACCATCACCACAAGAATCTGAATCCAGCTGCTGACTCAACTTGAACATGGTGCTCCTTCCATACAAAAAATAAATAATTTAATATGAACAAAGTGTGATACACAACCACACAAGTTGATAAGTTAAGATAATGAAAGTCAGGACTCAACTCAAACATGATGCTTCAAACGAGAAGCAAAATACACCCCCCCCCCCAACCAAAATAAAAAAGAGCAAAAATGTATAATTTCTGGCAAAACTGCCTTAGACCCTTGAATTTGTCTGTCAAAAACATGAGCAAACATGATGCATAAATTGACAGACAAACCTCTCATTAAGTTTGGATGTAATTTTCAATGGTTCTATTACAATCTTCCATTTTCTTCTGTCATGGATGGAAGTATGAATCTTCAGATCAGATATTTGCTACAGTCCTTTATTTTGTAAGTTGCACCTCAAGAGAACAGCAATTTCACGTCCATCAAGTACAACTTGAAAAAAAAAATATTCTAAACTCAATTTACAATACTGAATACTTTTTAAAATCACACAGTGACAGATCCAGAGGTGGGCTAATTCCCTCCCTACCCAACAACCCGGTCCCCCACCACATCAATCCATAATCTCCCAGTGATCTCACCGTGAGATCAGTCATCATGAGGCTGCTCAGCCCTTCCCTCCTCTCCCAACAAGCCAATGGGAGACTTTGCAACGCTAGGTGGCAGCAGACTTGACAGGTAAATGTCCATTGTTAACATAGTTGTAAGTACACACACATTACCAAGATGAATGGAATTACCTACTTGAGTCTGCTGCCACCTCGCAGCCCAAAAAGTCTCCTATTAAATTGAAAAGGTCTCTGAAACAGTTCCTGAAGTCAACAAAATAACTTACACAGTTAATAATAAAGACAATCAAAAAAGGCATATGGTACAAGGCTTTACAATAATTATATATAGCCGCCACACGCTTGCACGACAAGACAACAGTGCGTCAGTGCATATGTACCAATCAGCATGGAGGATTCACAGTGCGTGTGCGTCGACGCGCGTGTGCAGTGACCATAGCTGTGGTAATGTAAACGCCCATGAACGAGCTGCTTGGATTAGTCTATTAAGTTCAACAACCTTTAAATATCTGTCCAAAAATACCAAAGCATTTTAAAATACTTTGGGAGGCAAGCTATCCTTACTTGCAGCTGAGATGTAAAATGCCAAGGATCAGGTTACAACGTACTCAAGCTGCAGGCATGCAAGGACCCTCTGGCAACCAGCCACTTCAACCAATATATAACCACAGCCAGAGATCAAATGTACGTTTGATTTTTCTGGAGGGAGGTCAACCAAAGGGCTGGGAGAAAAACCTGTGTGGCACAGAAGAAAACTAACGCACAGCGCTACTCACATATGGTGCTAGCTGGGAATTGAACCAGGGCCACAGTGTAATATGAGAGGCGAGTGCTTCACACTCTAGACATCCATGCCACCCAAACATATTGCAGCCTTGGCACTTTTGGGCATAAACTATTTTCAGTGAAACTAAATACATATATTTATACCCACCAAATTAAATAACATCAAAATGCTTAATTTTCTGACACACTATTAAGGTATTTTGTTACATACAAGTATTTTATAGCTGGACAGAGGACATTGGAAGATTGAGGCAATTATTGTACTCACTTCTACTAATGTACAGAGAATACACATGTAAGACACATCAGATGTATAGAAAGTTTTGGTGATTAGATGTGCATTCATAACAAACATTACATTCAACCTTGTGCTGAGGATTAATAAAGGCATTCTATGTTCTGATTGTACAGGCCCTTGTATAACACAAAATATCTTATATCTAAAACTTTATCAGTTAAAGACATACATTTTAGTATACTTTTTTAAACATTTTTTTCAGTTTTTGTTTTTACCTTTAGCTACCTGAATACTTTTTTCAAACACATCAAATTTAGTTCTGACCAAATCACTGTGCATACCCCGCCGTCGAGTCAGCAATTTAAGGGTTCTGGACCCCGCCAACCCTTGGTTCGCAGGCGGCATAGTATCACAGCGCAGGGAGGCCAATCCACAACCTGGTGTGCAAGAAAAGAAATCAACAGAAAGAACATTGCAGTGAGAGTGATTGTGACGCTGTATATGTTGATGACCCCATCCAATCATCCTCCAGTAGCATGATACCATTAATCCTCTAATCCACACAAGTGTGAATCATCTTATGCACTCAATCCTTCTATTTCTTGCAGCACCTTACTAGGTCAGCAACCCTGAATCCTCTATGGTTCTTCAAGGTTAAAATTTTTGAAGCCTTTAATCTTCCAAAATCTTCACACTCTAGACATCCATGCCACCCAAGTCTTTGAACTACAGACCCCAATCCTCATAAATTATGCAACATACAATGTAGAAATTGAATAATTTGAAGGATTAGTGTTAAGCAATAGCATTATTACCAGGGAAGGTATTACACTGATTAACCAGGCAATAACAGTGTGAGGACCAGGTCTCCAATATGCGCATTCACGCGGAACCATCCTCTCCTTGCCAAAATATAAAAACAACACGAATATGCACTAAAACAGTTATTTCAATACATGCACAGTGCATACAGAACCTTTGCACATTAATATGCTTGTTTAGGGGCCATTTATTCGCTAGTTCACAGAGCCGGTTTTTATATTACATTTTAATACACCTCCATGTGACCGGTATTTGACCAGTCAGATTGCATAAACTCTCCAAGGTATTTATTAATTGGAGTTAATAACAAAACCTCTGTTTTTCACTGATATCATTAAATCAAGGCGGTATAAATAACTAAACCAAGCTCTTAGGTATTTATTAATAAGGGAATAAAAGTGTGGTGAAGAAGTTTTAACAAGTCGTTTAAACACGATGTGGCTTGGTTCTCTGTAATTTTACTGAGAGTTGAGGTAAAATTATCAAAAACCAGGCCTCACCATGTTTAAACAACTTGTTGAAAAGTGCTTCAACACACTTTTATTCCCATTCATAAATACCTTTCCGTTAAAAACATCCAAAAACCTTTACAGGTTGAGAACTAATCTGACAGCTCACCTCGCTCAGGTCTGCATAAAATTTCTATCCTTGCTGAGCACCATGCGCAAGTTTCAAATTTGCGCGCACAGGATTCCTCCAGGGGGCTACCAATTTAAACTGGGCTGTGCAATTTGTGCACTTTGCGAAATCATCTTATAGCTCCCTCTCTTGACTCAATTTCCTCAGTCCATGTGTAAACACTTTGTGCCATGTCCATATCGCACGTTTAAACAGGGGCCATGTGATCTCATCTCGACCAATCAGAATAGATAAACTGTCCCAGGTATTTATCAATGGGAGTTAATAACAAAACCTCTGTTTTTCACTGATATCGTTAAATCATGGCAGTGTAAATAACTAAACCAAGCTCTTAAAATTCCAACACAATCCAAGACCTCCTTTTGCAAAAAAAGGGGCCAAAAACACATTTTTGTTTGTCTAAAATTTAAGTCAGGGAAAAGTGCATAGTGCAACCTAACAATTAATTTCAGGAAAACAACACTTTCAGAGTGATTTTGCAGACTATCAATTCCATCTCACCGCTTACTACTAATGCATTGTTATTAAATTTCTAGACATGATATTAATATGATATGAACAAATTATTGCCTAATAAATCAAACTTGTGATCAGGTATCTCTTGGAAAAATTTTAGTTAAATGATTGAAATGCTCAGGAGGCAAATGTTGAATATTTGAAAGACAAGTCATGTTTTGGTAGATTTTCAAAGTCTAATATTTCTAGAATTGTAAATCCTTTAGTTTAAAAAGGGAATTTGTATTTTCATTCCCAACGGCCATCATCGAAACAGATAAAGTACCTCTTGGGGTACATGTAAGATGATAACATGAAAACAGGACCATTTAAAATGACAGTAAACAGCAAATAGAGAAATAGATTGACATTAAACAGCAAAAGGAATAAACGCAATCCACCAAGAGAGTTAGACCACAGCTTTGAGGAAAAACAGTTGTAATAAGATAAACTAATTGTTTGAATCAGCTGAGATGTAAGGATGTGTACAGAGGATGCAAATAGAGTCTTGCATTCCCAACACCTAAACAGAAGAAACACAGCAGTTTTCTCTAAGAGAGGAAAGATCACAGATTTAAAGGAAAACAGCTGCAAGTAAGTAAGAATATAAACTATTTGCAAAGTTCAATTCAGCTGAGATGTAAGGATGTGTACAGAGGATACAAGTAGAGTCTTGCATTCCCAACACCTAAACAGAAGAAACACAGCAGTTTTCTCTAAGAGAGGAAAGATCACAGATTTAAAGGAAAACAGCTGCAAGTAAGTAAGAATATAAACTATTTGCAAAGTTCAATTCAGCTAAGATGTAAGGATGTGTACAGAGGATACAAGTAGAGTCTTGCATCTCAACACCTAAACAGAAGAAACACAGTTGTTTTCTCTAAGCGAGGAAAGATCACAGATTTGAAGGAAAACAGCTGCAAGTAAGTAAGAATATAAACTATTTGCAAAGTTCAATTCAGCTAAGATGTAAGGATGTGTACAGAGGATACAAGTAGAGTCTTGCATCTCAACACCTAAACAGAAGAAACACAGTTGTTTTCTCTAAGAGAGGAAAGATCACAGCTTTGAAGGAAAACAGCTGCAAGTAAGTAAGAATATAAACTATTTGCAAAGTTTGAATCAGCTGAGATGTAAGGATGTGTACAGAGGATGCAAATAGAGTCTTGCATCTCAACACCTAAACAGAAGAAACACAGTTGTTTTCTCTAAGAGAGGGAAGATCACAGATTTGAAGGAAAACAGCTGCAAGTAAGTAAGAATATAAACTATTTGCAAAGTTCAATTCAGCTGAGATGTAAGGATGTGTACAGAGGATGCAAACAGAGTCTTGCATCCCAACACCTAAACAGTAGAAACTGATCAGTTTTCTCTTGAAGTGCACAGCTCATAATTTCAGGGGATAAGGGAAATAGAAACATGGGATACAATATTTTGTGTAGCATTTCTTTGCTACACAGAATTCTTTGAATCAGCTGTGATATATGGATGGGTGCATTATTCTTAGGGAGTAAACTGAATGCCATACAGCTTTTTATCAATATTTTGTGAGCGAATGTTCGCATTGTGAAGAGGTGAAAGACATTTTATTTATCCACACACTTAAACTGAAGGAACTAATGCAGGAGGCATGCACCAACTTTCCTCTTATAATTAGGGCAGTAATTGAGAATTTTGAACATTGTGCAGAGGTTGCAAACAGTAATAACAAATTTAGTGGATGGACCTCGATTAATTGATTTTAAAACTATATTTTGAAACCATTTGACACTTTACTTAAGAAAACTGTATATTTGGGCAACAATGGATGCTCTTTGATAAAGAGGTATCAGGAATTGCACATTCATCTTAACAGACTGATTTGGGACTTCTCCATGATGGTGGACTTTGATGTGTTGTGTAGAATAATTGGGTATATATTAGCCTTTCCTTCGGTAACCTAGGATTTCATTTGAGGTTCTATAACTGAAAATAACTTATTTACTGTTATCATAAAATGATGACCTCAACATCATTCATATCTTGTAGAAAAATCAGTTTTAAGATAACAAAACTCTAGCAAATAAGAGGTCCCATTACAACTTTAGAGCATCAGATAATAGATTTACCAAATTTACCAAAACAAATTATGATCATTGTCTTCTATCATAAAAATATGCAGTATAACAATCTCTGAAAGCGATTATGAAAGTGCAGAACAGGTATTGCCGGTAAGTCTATAGTTGACATGGCCTGAAGATTGGTTCAAGAAGGCTTGCCCCATTTTCTGAGCAAAAAGAACTTGAAAACCTGTATGGCGTCATGGCCAATAGGCATAGCATTGGAAGAGGCCCTCTGTTGACTCAAGATTGAGAACATCCCTCATTTTATTGACATACAGATTCTAATCTTCCAGACTTTTAAGGCCTTCTTAGAGGATTTTGCCATATTGGTGTAACACTGACACATATCCAATGATTTTAAAAACCTTCTTATCTTGTGAAGTTGATGTCCAGGTTTGGGGTCAGTCAAATAATAAGACTAAAGCATGTTCATGAAAATCCATTTCTAACAATAAGAACACAAATAAACCACACAGGATGGAAAAGCTTCATGAATGCACAACCCAAAGAAAGTGCAGTCATGTACATGTACCTAAAACACAATGACATATTTAGAAATGTTTAAAAAGAAGTGAAGCATAACTTACCAAAGGCTAAATGCAATCAGATTATGATTATTTGTCTTGATCTTGGAGACCTTGTGAGGAGCAACCTTGGGCTGCATCTGGATGCGCTTCAACTTCTTCTGTTCATGTATCTTATGTGCAGAGTCCAGCAATGTGGCTGCCTTCAAGACTTCTTCATGTCCAAACTCCTAGGAGTTGGCCAATAGTCTAGCTGCAAGACCCCTATCCTTGCAATCCCAAGCTACTGCAGGAAACCAACTTTGCAAACCTGATGGACAGCAAACAAACATGAAATGAGCCACTTCATAGAAAAAGCTTAATTAATCAATGACACTTCTTTAATGGCTTAAAATCCATGCCCTGGTTTTATCTGATATCAGTTGATTCATCTCCGTATTTCAAACCAACTATATTTTGGATGAGGCCTGTCCAACCTATCTTACCCAAGTCAAGTTTCAATACAGAAGTAAAAAATAAGTGAAATTTGTTTTATTATTCCAATTTTGTTGCACTTCAGCTTTGGCCATCTAGAACAATAAATATCAATAAACCAACCAATAATACCAGCCTTTCCACAAAAGCTGTTTTATCTTGTAAAACTAATTATACTAAATTTGGAGTCTGAAAATCCTTACTTGCAGCTGAGAAACTGAATTGCAAAGAACGCAGCTACAACATGGTCAAGCCCTAGGCATGTAAAGGCCCCTTTGACAGGCAGCCACATCAACCAATGTATGAGCATGGAGCACAGCCACAGATCAAAAGTGTTTGATTTTTCTGGCAGGAGGAAAACTGGAGGGCCCTCATGGGATAGAAGAGAGCCAACCCACAATCTGCTCGCATGTAGCCATAGACGGGAGTCAAACCAGGGCGACAGTGTTGAGAGGCAATCGCTTTCTGCACTAGGCACCCATAGACTGTCCTTTTGACTGCCAAAGTTTGCTAAATGTTCACGCGAGAAATGTCTGCCATTTGTAACAACTGTTTCCTTATATGTACAAAGAATTACCGCTGCGAGGATTGCTTGTTCACTGATGCCCTTGACTTGTATACTGTTTGTGTAGTCAACGCAGGATACCAACATGCAACCCCATACTGTACAAGTACCATTGGTCATGATTTGCCGAGCCTGCACGCTCTACACTGTTGCCATTGTGGGGGTCATTGACACTATACAGCTGGTATCCTGCGTTGACTGCGCAAAACA